>JAKUCV010005377.1:31391-72098 GCA_028386065.3 Turnera subulata
ACTACTATTCTTTATTTATATGCAAAATAACTATGGGCAAGCCATCTCCGCAAACCTTTTTAGTAGCTAAATTCCTTATTTATGTAAATAAACTCTCATGGAGTTAGAAAATTACAATAAACTAGGAGCAGGACTAACTGCTGAAATTGACATGTACAGGGAATGAAATAATATCATCTCCAATAACAATAGTGTGGCCTCCTGATGGCAAAACACTATAAGCATTGTAGTCTACAACACGCAAGCTGTTGCAGACATTAAGAGCAAACTTAAGCTGCTTTGATCCACCTGCTGGAACAAAGACTCTCTGGAAACCTATCACTTGCTTGATATGAGTTGCTTCAATCCCTTCCGGGGGCTTTGAGTAAACAACAACAACCTCACTTCCGTCTCTATCACCCACATTCTTAACTTCAACCTCAAAATTAATCCTTTCTTTGCAATCCATATCGTCTATACGCACAGAGGGACAAGGCCGAGGGATGTGTGACTCCTCTCGATATTTGATGCCATAGCAATGTTGGAACTTATTCAATTTGATATGGGTTGATCTCACTGCAGATTTCAGTGTGTAGTTGAATTTTGTGTAGCTGAGGCCACAGGCAAATGGATAAACCGTGGAACCATTGAAGAACTTGTAGGTTCGACCTGGATATCCTAAACTATCCACTGGCCTCAATGGCATGGATGTCATGGGTAGCATATCTGTGTAACTGGCCTCATGCCATGTGAGAGGTAATCTTCCGCCTGCAGTGAACAACATAATCATTGCAGTCATGCAAAACAATTAAAATCAATCACACTATAATAAATTAATGAAGAAATTACGTATATACCAGGGTTGTATTTGCCAAAGATAACATCAGCAATTGCAAGTCCACCTTTCTCTCCCGGATATCCAACCCACAAAATACCCCCAATTTTCTTATTGTTCTTGGCAAAACCAATATCCAGGCCTCCTGCAGAGAAAAGAACTAGAATGACTGGCCCTTTGGCAGCATCAGCAACCTGCTTAATTAGTTGGGTTTGGAAGCCAGGAAGCAGGAGATCTTCCCTATCCAAACTCTCGGCCTCAATAGATAAATCTATCCCTGCTACGATTATGGTGGCATCGGCTTTCTCTGCAGCTTGCATTGCTGGAAAAATCAAGCTATCATTCCTACACTTCATCTCACCACAACCTACTTTGTAATCTACTTCACCATATGCTGATAAGGCATCAAGTGGAGTAACAATTTTGCAAGGCACACCTGTAATAAATTACATGTGAATATATATATATCACTTGTTACTTTAAATAAAAAAATTTAAAATATGTTGTCATAATTTGATATTTCAAACCAATAGCTATTTATTTCTAAAAACATGTAATTACCAGCATAGTTTCCGATCATAGCAGCAGTTGCATTAGCATGAGGTCCAATTACTGCCAAGGTTTTGATCTTGTCAGCGTCCAAGGGCAAAGTTTGATCAATATTCTTCAAAAGAACAGTTCCCTCTCTTGCTGCTTCTCTTGCCAATTCTACATGTTCATCGGAGCAGATGTCCTTCTTTCCAAGAGAAGTGTATTGTGGGATTCCGTCAAAGAATCCAAGCCTCAGTAGCACGATGTAAAGGTATTTTAGTGACTTGTCTATCTCTGCCTCCCTGACCTTCCCTTGCTGCACTGAGGCTTCAACATATCTGGGGTAGAATTCTCCACAGTCCAAATCCAAACCTGTTAAGTAAGAAGGAAAATGAAGAAAAATGAAGAGAGTATCTAACTAAACATATCATTCAAAACTTGACAAGCAACAGAATTTTCATAATTTAGATAGTTTCAAGATGATTAGGTGGTTGAATGACGTGCCTGCTTTGAGGGTATGTGCAACTGCATCTTCATTTGTGTCCCCAAGCCAGTGATGTCTATTAACTAGAACATCGATGGAATCACAGTCTGAAACAATATATCTAAAATAGAAGAAGGAAAAAGATATGAGCTATAAATATATGTTTTGTTTCCACAAATAAAAAAAAATTTAAACCTCCAGTGTTTTGTGAATAAACTGAATAATTTTTTATTAATTTACCCATGAAGATCCCAGTCTCCTCTGATGGTTTGGTTCAAGAGTTTTGGATCAGCACAAGTGGGTATTCCATTGACACGATTGTAAGAGCACATGATACTGCTAACATCTCCCTCCTTTATACACATTTCAAAAGGCCTCAAGAAAGTTTCCACCATATCTTGCTCTGCCACCTAATTTCAAACAAAACCAAAAGAAAAAAGAGGGAGAAAATGAAAATAAAGTTCTAGTTGAAACTTGAAAAAGAATCCTTCAAGTGGGAATTTAATTTGGATAAAGTAACTCACCCTGGCATCATAACTTTCACGTACGATACCCTTCCAATTATCCACATCATAAGCAGCATAATGTTTGCAACAAGAAGAAACTTTCAAAGGCCTTGAATTCAAGTCTTTAAAATCCTCACTTCCTTCCACATCCTGCAACCCTCTAACATAGTTTGCAGCATATTTTCCTACCACAAATGGATCTTCACCGGGTGTCTCGATCGCCCTTCCCCATCGAGGATCCCTTACTACATTAATGTTTGGACTCCAGTATGTTAATCCAGCTCGTCCAAGATTGTACATGGCTCTCGCTTCAGTTGAAACAGCCTGACATACATATATATGTATATATATTGGTAAGTGGTAACAGTGATGAGAAAGGATAATTAGCTATCATCAATGAAAAAAACTATTGTTTAATTAATATATGCATGTATAAGCAATATATATGTCCTATCATTTGATTACCTGACCAATTGTTTTCCATAATGACTCGTTAAATGAGGCAGTACTTGTTATTACTGTAGGGAAGCTGGTTGAACTGGGCACAAGATCATCAAAGAAGGTCCCCGGACCAACATTTGAGACCCCATGAAGGGCTTCAGACCACCATTCATACTTAGGCAGACCCAATCTAGGAACTCCACGATTAGTGTTCCCCAACTGCAGAACTTTCTCACTAAGTGTCATTTGCTTCACCAAGTCACTTGCCCTAACATCGTAAGGAAGTGACTTATCGCAAAAGGGAAATTTGCTCATATCCAACCCAAGGCTGGAGTACCTCTTAGGATCACACACAAAGGTGAAATTAGAGCCAGTTGGGGTGGCATCACCATGGCCTAGTGTGGTGTAGGTATTAGTGGGAACATCTCTTGCACGACCCAAGATGGAAAGGTAAGCAATAAGTAAGCAAGTGAAGATATGGGATGTGGTCATCTTTTGGCTTGTTTTTGTGTGAGTGACTTCTACAGTTTTGGAGCTTCTCCATTTATATAGTTGCTTTAAGTATCAAAATTTGATCTATTCAAGAGGTGTATTCTTTTTGAGCTTGAAAATCTTCAACTTATGTTGATTGTTTAGATTACATTGTGATTTTTTTATCTATCCGGAGGTTAGTTAGGTTGATGGTTTAGATTAGTTTCGGATCTTGTGAATTTGAGGGACAGGACGTTGTATTGATTTTTTCATTTCTTCCTCACTTGTTAACTAATTATTTGGACTTCTTCACTTGGTAAGAGGAGATATCTTATCGGGAGACGGAGAGAATCGAGGAACTTCATTATACTCCAAACAATTAAGTAGGTTTTACTAAAAAAAACCGAAGAGGTAGATGATCAAAATAACCAAATGGACTCGCATAATTAAAAGATTTCACTTATATCACGAAGTTTGTTCTCCAATTGTAAATATGGGTGATGGGCTTGCATGACTGTAACAGTTGTAACTTTTCTTCTTCTGCATATATATAATATCGATCGTTTGCATCAAAAAAAAAAAAAGTTTGTTCTCCAATTAGACAAGGAGGCCCATCAATTTTTTTTTTCTCCAACTCAATCAACTCCAGCTTGTGAAAATGCACGACCTAGAAAGTAATCTTTTATAAAATGATCAATTTTAGAACAGAGGAGCAACATGAGAGGTTTCTCAAGTATTTATTAATTAATTTACAATATAATTTTATATCAAATTAATACTAACCATGGAAGGATAAGTACCACTGTGAGAACCTTCGGCCTTCTCACCTAATTGTAGTCCCTGTTTTTTTAAAAAACTAGTTTTTTCTGCATGTGCGATGCACATGTATAGTATTATATTTTTTAAATCACATGGTGTAGTGTTAGTCATTATTTTGAGAAGAATTTATATATAATGAAGTCAAATTTTTTTTTAATATAATCTAGGCAACCGGATACGTATTATTTAGAATTAATTTATGTAGTGGAATAAGAATTTATAAATTAATTATTGTTGATAATATTTATTAATCCTTTGATATTCAAACTTACATAATTTTAATTATTAAATTATATTATTAATGAAGGAGAATATTAAATTATATCATTATTTTTTATTATTATTTCTTTTCGTGATTGTTTATTTTTTCTGATAACTTACGCTAACTATTCGACTGTAATTTAATTTTTCTTTATTATAATTCTTGTTGACAATAAACTATAAACACAACAGCTATGAATTCTTATGATTATTTTTTTCCGTTATTAATTTTTATCGTAATCATTGTTCTTGTTCGTCGTTTTTATTCACTACTCAACTCTTCTTCTCCAAAGTTCTTCTTGACAAAAAATTACAAACACATATTCCATGAACTCTTGTGATTATTCTTCTTCACGATTATTCTTTTTAGTAAACGTTATTTTTGTTCATTCTTTTCGGCTGTTCTTCCTCATATTTCTATTATTTTCAATAAGTATTATTTTTAAAATTTTTAGTAATTATTGACAAAATATAAAATAAATGCTTGTATTAAATTATTTTATTATTTTTTTCATATCTGTCGTTGTTGTTATTGGTAGTTTTTGTTGACTATTCGGTTGTTCTTTGATTTTTTTTCTTGATCGTTCTTGTTGAGTTATTCTAATTATTCATCTCTATGATTATTTTTTTGTAGACGTTGTTCTTCTTCGTAGTTTTTGCTAACACTTTTAATCATTAACTTGAGAAGAACTTATATATAATATAGACAATGATTTTTGTATTAGAGTAGGAAATTATAAATCTATTTTTATCCTCCATAATTCTTATTGATAATAAATTACAAAAATATATATATATATGTCGTGAGATGTTTGTAGATTTGTTTTCCAATACAAGAAAATAAAGGCAATATTTATTATACCCAAGACAAATGTGCAACGAAATATGTGAAGCAAAGAACAATGCTACCTGTTTCTGCAATTTAATTTTGTTGCTTTTTCCACCGTGATTCTTGCATGCCGCACCCCAACTGATCTACCTATCCACCACTTCTGCCATTTATTCTTGAGACTGTAATCTCGGTCACGATCTTTTGTTTTATCTAATTTTTTTCTAGCTCCGCTACCACTTGCTAGCTGCTCTTATGATTATTTTTTTGCATATGTTACTCATGTTCATAGATTTCGTTGACTCTTCGTAGTTCTTCATCATAGTTCTATAATTTTCCAATAATTATTGTCTTTGTAATCCATAATAGTTGTTGAGAAAATATAAATAAATGTTTACAAATTATTCATTTTCTTAAAAAGAATTTATATATAATACAGACAATTTTTTTATTATTCTTATTTTTAATTTTTGTTGACTATTCAATTTTTTTTTCAATTTTTTTCACCATAGTTCTTATTAAAGATAACTAATGACGACAACCTATCATACTAAAATTCAATTTTTAAAATCTTAATAGCTATAATATATTGATAATAATAATAATTAATGAAGGGTATTTGGGTCAATTTTAATTAATGAAAGGTAATGGGGTCAATTTGCCGGCTTTTCTAGAGTTGGTGCTTTTATAGAGTTGGTGCTTTTATATAGTATATAGATATAGATATATAAGTTGGAGTTGATGTTTAGATTTTACTTAACAATTCATATTTTATTTAACGTTATATAATCTAGGAAAAACCACACCCCTTACCCCAAAGGGACCAATATGCTGCACTCTGGTCATTAGGTAACCTTCAAGGGGGGCCAAACCATTGAACTAGCTATTCTGTTTTTTTATTATTATTATTTTTATGATAACGATTGCTTTATTGATAAAATACAAGGTATATACATCAGTATCTGCAAATCAGGATCGATTGCCAAGGACAAAACGCTGCTAAATACATAAACACTATTCTAATAGCCAGCCAAGAAAAGATATACCTCAGGCACGGGAAAGTCGCTTGAATTTCCTCCTAGTGCCTTTATAGTTCTTCAGGAAATCTTCATTTGATAGAATCACTGAAGCACTAAAGGGAACAATGCCTTGCAAAGCCTTAATCCACAAAATTTTTCATACAACATATTACAAGAAGGAATATCTAGGGGGCCTGGCCACTGCTTGGCCCCTGGATCTGCCCCCTGACTCTGGTACTCATTATAGTTGGGAACGTGCCCACTTGTACTTTAAGTAAAATAAGTGTTCAACCTTAAATAAAAACAGTGTTTCTTGTATGCTTGTGCGGTAAAACAACCAAATCATATAATTCAAATAATAATCACACATGGACATGCATAATTGAAATAAAATATAAAAAGGAACTGAGGAGGGAATAGAAGAATTGAACTTGAGGCTGTGTACATACCACAAATTAGAGGGGATAGAAGGGGTTGGAATTTTGGGTGTTATTTATGTAATTTCGTTGTAAGAAAAAAAAAATACCTATGAGAGTACCACTGCCACGTTACATTTTGTGGCCCAAATAATTTTTGACCAAACCTAAATGTTGACCTAGTGTGTACAGACATCGTATAGACCTCATTAACTATTGAACCATATTTCTGATGTTTTATATCATTCAACTTTTTTACTAGGGTTTGTTTGGCCAGACCCGCCAAGGGTAGTAGAGCACCGATTGGCGGCTTAGCTACCTGTCTTTAGGATACTAGTTCGATTTGAGACGGTGCTAGTCAAGCTTCGCGTATATCTTAAGTGTATGGAATATGACCTTCCATACATATGACCACGGTGTTTAGCCTAACGGTCCTGGACCATGACATATGGGCCAGTTAGGGGCTATAATGAAATCACTGAGGTCCTGTTTTCTACTCTCTGGTAAAATTATTCAATATGGGCGTGTTGGATTCGGATTAGTCGAAAACAATTTGTGGTCTTTGGAAAAATAAAACATTAGCATCATTTATTTTGGAAATAATATGAATATATTCTATGATATTATGAGTTGTTCTTACGGCCAACTTTTTGTTCCCTAATCAATTTAACTATAAAAACATAAAAACGATCCGGCACCTCTCACGTGATGGGGAACATACAGGATCTACCCTGTGATAATTTCCAATCCTCACTATATCAAAAAAAATTTCCAACATCAACTATATCACATGGTCGTTCTCATGACTATGAGCGTCTACATTGAAATTCGTATTGCCCCTTATAGGTGACGCATTACATGTTTGATCCATTGTTTGTGCAGATTAAAGCTCCAAACTACCAGGAGTTCATGAAATAATTTGGATATCATTTTCACACATGTACATAGCATATATACATATGTATGGGTGCAAGAACACAAATCAAAACGATAATCCAAGGGCATTGGGGAATAGAAAACGAAACGTTACCATATATGAAATTCACGGGATAACAGTGTAGTGAGAAGCACTAGTTTCAAAATTAAAATTTTAATGAGAGAGATTCTCCCATCTCTCTAGTTTCTCCTCTCCCAACTTCAAAGTGGGAGTTGCCATGGATGGATCTTTCACCATTCATGGCAAAGCTCTCTTTGTGAGATTATTTTGTTATTCCCATGGGCAAAGCCAAGCTTTCCGGTATGCAAGTCATGAACGCAGAGTTCACGTTCAAGCATCTCTTGTGTCAACAATTTACATTGAGTGGAAGGCGAGGCGAAGCATTATGGTAAAGATTTAGTATGCGGGTGGAAGTTCTCTGGTTTCCTTCAACCCGTTGTTTATGTCTTCTGTTTGCGGAGTCTCTGCAAGGGCCATTAGCGTTGACTCAAAAGTGTCATTGGGTTCGGCCTATGGGAGCAACTTTTAAGTTCGAGATTTGTTTAGATGGGCATCCTGTCATTAAGAGGACCCATTCTTCGCGAAGTCCGCTATCTTATTCCCCCCGTGGCTTGTTTGGCCGCACTCTTATCTACTAATTTCTTGCAGATCTTTTCCGTAGAAGAATGTTATCGGCTTAGGTTCGTTAGATTTTTAGTTTATGTTATATGTTGTTGTTTTCCTTTTACTCTTGTAATTGGACTCTTATGTTATTTTAGCTTGCGTAATGAGTTTCTGTTGAATTAATGAAAATTTATGTGTTCTTGGCAAAAAAAAATAAAACATGCACGCAGGGGCGGATCTAGAAGTAAATTTTAGGGAGGGAATGAAAAAACAAAGTCCTTGCCAAGACTCGAGCCTGGGCCAATCACTTGGGATGCAAAGAGCCAACCACCAAACTACCTAACATTTATGACTAATTATTACCATATATATAAAAAACCTAATTCTAGGGCGGGCCTGGCCCCCCTTGCTCCCCCTATATCCGCCCCTGGATGCACGGCTTGTGTTCTATGGCCATGCATGCACCTTAATGTGAGATCCCTAATCAATTTTAACCATAGCATCTGGGCTAACAAAAACATAATTGGCCAGAGCTCAATCTGAAAGACCAAACTCGGAAGACATCATTCGTTTTAAGGTTATTATCCACCTTCACCTGGTTCCATTTGGTCTTGAGTACATAAGACTTTAAACCAATCCACTCTAGTATTTTTTACCCGAATGAAGTTCCAAACAGTCTTAACTGAAAAGCAACTAAAGAAGTTAAGGTCCAATGCACATCATCAGGGAGCAGAGAAGGAGTAATACGCTTCCTTCCGCAGTTGTTGTATTCAGTTGTCCCGCAAGTTGAATCTTTATTTTCTTGTCTTTTATTTTAATACTTTGCCTTTTTTAATATTTTTTTCTTTCACTATGAGAATTACGTATCTGGAGACAGATGGATGTTGCTGGAAGGTACTATGGTTGGGGTGAAAACTAAGCTCTCTTTCTGCTGTGTTTACGCCCCGGTGGATTTGCAGGACAGAATTACTATGTGGTCTTCTTTGGCATCTCTCATAAACTCAGTTTCTTCACCATGGTTGGTGGTGGGAGATTTTAATGAAGTCTTGTATGATACGGATAGGAGAAGTGGCAGAATAGACAATCGTGGAGCGGGTGCCCTTCGTCGGTTCATGACTCGTCTTTCCCTCTTGGAGTTTCCTTTGGAAGGCAGACATTTCACTTGGGCGAATGCTATTGCGGCAAGCAGGATAGATAGATGCATGGCTGAAGTTGATTGGAGTTTGGCCTTCCCAACTTTGTTTCTTTAAACAGCTAGCAGGGGTTTTTTTATATCATTGGCCATTACTTTTATCTCAAGAGAGGGTCAATTGGGGTTTCAAGCCTTTCCGTTTCTTGTCGTGTTGGTGGGAATATACAAACTTTGCTGAAGTTATACGGGGGATGTGGTTAGAGATTGAACATGAATTTCCAGGGAAATATTGCTTGCTGAAGAAACTCGGTAGGTTGCGAACAGCCTTGGCAAAATGGAATAAAGAAGTCTTCGGTAATGTAGACATTGAAGTGACCAAATTACAAGCCAGAGTGGATGAATTGGAGCTGTTGTTTGAAAGCCAAGACTTGTTAGAGGCGGAAAAACTGATGCTTGCTGAAACACAACATGCCCTCCTAACAAAGGAAAAGCAAAGAGAAAGTTTATGGCAGCAAAAATTGCGACTTTCGTGGGGTAGATTGGGTGACAAAAATACTAATTTCTTACACACCTATGCTTGTAATAGGGAGAAAAAAAAGGGATTCATTGCATTCAGGTTGGAGGTAGGAGTATATCGGATCCGACAGAGGTGAAGGCTGAGGCAATGTCATATTTTTCCAATCTGTATCATGATGAACAACACAAAAGACCGCGCATCGGAAATTTATCTTTTCCGAAATTGGATGCTGTGGCGGCATCAACTTTGGGGAAACCAATTTCCATGGATGAACTCAAGGAAGCAGTGTGGGCCTGTGATAGTACAAAAGCTCCGGGGTCAGATGGTTTCAACTTCTCTTTTTATAGGAGATGTTGGGAGTTCCTAAAATGTGATCTCTTTGATCTGGTGCATTCCTTTTTTGAAACAGGACAGTTCCCAAAAGGATGAACTTTGGCATATATTACTTTGCTCCCTAAAAAGGCATCGGTAGAGAGTTTTGACGAGTACCGACCTATAACTTTGATACATGGCATTTCTAAGATTATTGCCAAGATTCTAGCCGAAAGGCTTAAGCCAGTCATGGGTTCTCTTATCAGTCCAACACAATTTGGCTTCATTGCTGGGAGGAATATTTTGGATTGTCACCTTGTAGCTTCAGAAGTCATTCACTCTTTGAAATCCTCAAGCACCAAAGCTCTGGTATGGAAGTTAGACTTTCGCAAGGCATATGATTTTGTCTCTTGGCATTATTTGGATCAAGTGATGTTTCGGATGGGTTTTGGGTGTCGATGGATATCTTGGATTAAATCATGTCTTCAGTCATCGTCTCTTTCGGTGTTGGTTAATGGTGCTTCCACAGGAGAATTTGGCATGCAAAGGGGTTTGAAGCAGGGCGACCCTTTGTCGCCTTTCCTTTTCTTATTGGCGGCAGAGGGTCTACCTTCTTTGCTTTCACAAGCGGTTTCACTTGGATTGGTGACCCCGGTAAACGTGCATGGTTGGCAGGTTTCTTTACTTCAATATGCAGATGACACACTCCTTTTCTCTTCGGCGGACAGGAGTTCTTTAAACAATTTGAAGAGGGTGTTGCGTTGTTTCGAACTTCTATCTAGGTTTAGCATTAATTTTAACAAAAGTGGATTGGTCAGGATCCACATGCCAGATTCGGAGGTGGATAACACAGCAGGGAGTTTGTTTTGTAAGACTGAAAAGCTACCAATGAAGTACTTGGGCTTACCTTTGGGTGCAAACATGCGCCTTGCTAAGAATTGGGAGCCGGTGATTAAGGAAGATTTTTGTCTTTTGCAAGAAGGTTGGTGTTACTCAAGTCTGTGTTATCCTCTTTGCCTCTCTTTTACCTATCCATGTTCTTCATCCCAAAGATTGTGGCGAAAAAATTGGTTCGAATACAACGCACCTTTCTTTGGGGTGGCACCACGGCTACTAAAAAGCTTTGTCTTGTTGCATGGGATAAGATAGCTCAACTTAAGGAGCAGGGGGGGCTTGGGAGTGGAGAATTTGATGTTGAAGAACCAAGCCCTACTTTGCAAATGGCTTTGGAAATATCATCAATATGATGGTTCTTTTTGGAGGTCTATTATTGAAGATAAATGTGGTATATCCGGAGGCAATTTCACTCCATCTTTCCATGTTGCTCGGGCATCACCAGTTTGGCGAGTCGTCCTTCAAAGTGGAGAGTATGAAGGTCATTTTGGATTGCCTCTGCAATCAGGGATTGTTATATAGGTTGGTGATGGGGCGCGAATCCGGTTTTGGGAAGATTCGTGGTCTATAATGGGCTGCCTACGGGACGCTCATAACAGGCTACTTCTTGTTGCTACTTTTCAGTCTGCAACCTTGCAGGATGTGTATCATAATGGCTGTCTTTCCACTATGCATGGGGCTGCATGGACATTACAAGATGTGTTGAGAATGGAGGAGACTGCGGACACATGGTTATGGCTTAGAAGTGAACAAGGATGCTTTTCAGTGGGCAGTGCGTATCACAGTTTGTGTGCGCCTGTGACACATTCTCAGCCACTCCCCTGTTTACCTTTTGTTCCTGCACACATTGCATGCTTCCTTTGGCGCGCACTCAACGGGGGTCTTGCTGTAAAGGCCGAACTTTTGCACTGGCATATCATAGCTGCCGACGAGGCTTTATGCGCTATGTGTGGTCTTGATTTGGAAACCTTACCTCATCTATTTTTCCACTGTCCTGTAGTTGCATCCTTGTGGGCACAACTATGTCGCTGGTGGGGTATTTCGTGGGTTTGCCCCAATACGGTTGCATCATGGTTTTTGCAGTGGCCACGTGTGACGGGGGTACGTCAATCTCAAGAGGCATGGACGATGCTTGGCCTTTCACTTTTATGGACTGTGTGGTTAGCAAGAAATGCTTTGATCTTCAACGGCAAACCAATCTATGTTGATCAAACGTTTGCACAGGTTCTTCACAAGGCTTTCTGGTAGTTTAAACTGCAGTATCCTGCCTTCCCGTATGGAGTAGGGGCTGTTCTTGCCTCCCCTGAGCCATTCCGGCATTGGAGTTCTGGGAAGGCTGTGGTTATCCACAGCACACGAGGGTGACAGTAATAGTGTTTCCTTACTCTTGGTTTAATAGTTAGATTTCTTTTCTTGTTCTTAACAATATATGTACAGTTCATTACTAATCAATAAAGCACGTCGTTAGCATCAAAAAAAAAACTAGCCCTGTGATTTTATCTCTTCAAGACAACACAACATGAAAGGAGCCACCACCATTGCCGTTGTTGCTTGGCCAATGCTGCAAGAAGCCGCTCCATCCTGAAGTAGACACGATCCACCACGAAGACCGTCGTGTCCATTCAACCGGCCGCGTGCTCGAGGTGATTAACAGTGACAAAGGCTGCCGCCTCCTTTGCAACCCACCACGAAAGGTTATGAAATCAGGGCTAGGGGGATTTGAGAACCAGGTTTCTTGTTGCACGATTTTAGCGAGAAGTTCGGGGCCGTATTGGAACAGGCCTTGCCACCGAGCAGGGATCTCAGGCATCACAGAGTCGATGAATCTCGCGGACTCGGGCTAGATGCCAGCATCAAGGACGCTGATGATGACATAGTGGCAGCCTGATTGTTGTCCATAGGGGGTTAGTGGTGAGGGGTGGGTTGGGGTTGTGGGAAGAGCTACTGCTATTGATCGGTATATTTTAAAAGTTTTCAATTTTTTCCACTCCCTGTGTCCTCTATTGTTGTAGGAAGAGCTGCTGCTAGAGTTGACACGGAGGCAGAGGAGGAAGGGTGGTTGTTGATGTTTGGCAACTAAGGCCCGGGACGGTGGCAACCATTCCTGGTTCTATAGAGGATGGTTTATGTGAATTTGAAATTGGCGTGTGCGTTTGCAAAATTTAATTTCCAAGACTGTTGATTTGTTGTTTTTGTTGTTCTCCACCATTAAACACACTTAGACTTATGTGCAGCCTTCATTTATTTTTTTGGTAATTGAAGGATATAGAGATAAAGGTTTATTGTTTACTGAATTTTGATATATGGATTATGTCGTGAATAAAGAACACAAAGGAATAAGGGGTTTCTGCTTTTTCTAAAATACGGAAAATGAATTTAAAAGTGCAATCTGTTAGCCCCCACGTGACACATGTCGGCACCAAAATGATTTACCTGTTGTAAGAGGTGAAAAGTACAACGTGACCTGGTAAATTGAATGTTGAAGGACACCATGAGGTGAAAAAAAAGAAAGAAAGAAAATATTTGTGAAATCAACAAAGTGGAAGGACAAAAAAAATTTCTTTACCAATCATAATTCACTATAGCCATGCATCCAATCTGTTAGGGCACTATCATTTGAAAATTATGAGGCAACAATTTTAGTGAGTACTTGTGCATAAATCTGGTCAAAATCCACTGTTTTTTTTTTGTTTTTTGGTTTTCTGCGTACACGAGAGAAAACGAACATGAGACCTCGCTTAAGCGGAACCAAGTCGCTTACCAATTGGACGATTATTACTTTAAAATTTTATTATTTTTTGTATATTATGTCTTTTCAAAAATATTATTTAATAATACTTGGACATCAATTATACCTCTTAAGTAGAAAAGATTTCCTAACCATGAGTCTATTGACAAAACCGGTTCATGATCGAACTGGATTTAAAACCTTGGGTTATATCCCTACCAAGCTGTTGATCTACATTTTTTTCATCTGTTGATAAATGCACCCAGATTCTCTCCCTCTCTCTGCTAGCTGCTGATTGGTTAATCAGCTTTTTTAATAGAAAAATGACTGCATCTTTGCTATTTTAAGTAGTTCTTTTGTGTATGTTAAAATTTTCTTATGATTCAGTGATTGCTAGAAGGATGTTTTATTTAGAGAGGCTACATTCCCTTCAATGCCTTGAGTTCTTGAAATATAGGTCAATGTGGCATGACAAATGGGAGTGCTCTTACACTCTCATTAGTCGCCATTTCCTAATGCCCTTATGTTTGTTTTACTGGAGGCCTCATATGTAGGAAGTGTGTTGACCTTTACAAAGTTTTATGTTTTTATTTGGAGAATGGCTCAATGGTTCGAACTATTGTAAATGAACCTTTTTTTGAGTTTGTACGTATTTTAACCTCTTTCGAAACTTTCTTTTTACCTCCGGATCACAATAACTAAGCTTCACAATCTTCTCTATGGTAAATATTCTTATATCTGAACTATTAGTGTTGGAGAATTGTTTGAACTCCAAATAGGAACTTTTATAGTTAAAATATTCAATATCATCATTTTTCACAGCTGCTAAATTTAGTGAGACTCATCAAACAAAATCACTTCTTCAGTTAAATCAGATTCATCCAAACATTTATCATTTTTAGCAGGTTCATAACTATTACCATTCAAACTTTTATTTTCATCATTCACAACTAAATTAGAGCCGTTTATTTCCTTTGATTCATCATCTCCATCCTCTTTAATTTTCTCATTTTCATTATTCCCAGGCTCATCACTCTCAAGGAACAAAATTGTAACGACCCGGGTAAAATTTTTGAGATTTTACCGAGTCGTTTTAACTCTTACAACGGTAAATAGATTTTATCGTTGTAACCGAGAATTCAACCACATCAAGTTTTCCGAATTTTACCGGGAGTAACCGAGCCTCGTTTCGATCGCCAAGGACATACGACGTTTTGGAGTATCTTCGTAACCGAGCCTCGGAATTAACTTCCGAGAATTTTACACGGCTAACCGAGCCTCGGTTTTCAATTCCGAGACTTGGACGACGCTCAGGAGAATTAATCGAATTTTTCGAGCCCAAGTCGTATTTTCGGAATCGGGATGAATTTCGGAAAGACGAAAATGCCCCTGTAACGTTAATGGATCAAAAGAGGAACGTGAGGGTAATTTGGTCTATTCTCGGGCTAATAATTTTTCCGACATCGGGGCCGCGATTTTTCTCTCTTCCGGGCCACCTCTTCTTTGTCTTTTCCTCTTTTTCTCTTTTTCCATTTTCTTTTTCTTTCCCCTTTATTTCTTTTCTTCCCGATATTTTTCTCCCCCTTCACCCTTGTCTGCCTGATATTTTCTTCTCCTCCAGATTTTTTTTTCTTTCTTCTCTTGTCCTCTTCCTCCCTTCTTCTCCTATTTTTCCACCGATACCTCTCCCCTCCCCTTGGCCCATTTTCTCTTCCTCTCCGTTTCCTTTCCCTGCCTCTCCCCTCCACCTGCACGCCCAACCGAACCCTTCCTTCCTCACATGCGCCTCCTCCTTCTTCTTCCTCGCATCTGCTTCTCTTCCCTTGCTGCCGTCCGAAGCCGCCGCTACCAGAGGCGCCGGTCGTGACCATCGACCCTCTCTCTTCCTCAAACCCGCCGTCGCACCTTTTCCCTCTCTCTCCCTCCGACCCTGCTCGCACACCCACTGCCGCCAATCGCGCCGTCGACGAGGCGAGTAACTGGCTGGTGGAGCAGAGCCCCTCTCGCGACGTCCAAACCCTTTTCTCCTCTGCAACTCGAGTCGCACCGGCCGAGACGCGCTGCCTCCCACAATTCCGAGCTCTTTCTTCCCCTGTTCTGGCGCCGCCTCGCACGCGCCGCCTCTACTCCTAGTGCCGGCCGATCTATCGTCCTCCTCTGTAACTCATGTCGGCGCCGTGTGGGTAAGTCGCTGCTACCAAATCATCTTCTTCTTCCCTGAGACTATTGATGTATGCGGGTTGAATTGAATGAATTGGAACTGATTACTTGGGTTTGTTTTGATTTGCGAATTTGTTTGATGGATGCGGGTTGATTCGGGGAGGATTCAGGCTTTGTGGTTGTGATGGTGTTGGTGTTGCTTCTGTGGACTTGGGTGGGGTTGTTTTGGGTGCCGGACATGGTGGTTTGGTGGAGTTCCGGCCACCGGAAAGTCACTGTGGTGATGGCGACAGTGCTGGATGTTGGGTTGATGGCTCGGTGGAGTGAACTTTGATGGCTGATGAACAGTAAACGTGGAGTTACTGTGGACGGGAACAGTGTTGGCCGGAATCCGGCGAGGTTCCGGCAGCCTCGGGATTTTTCCGGCGAACCCGAACATGGACTATGGGTAATTATCGGACCTTATGGACTATTTATGAACCATTAACGAACTCGAGCTATATTAATGGATTTGAACAATTAAACGGCGATTAATTAAGCAATTAATTAAGTTAATTTATAATAACCAATAAATTTATTTTATGCTTGTTTAATTTTTAGAATCATGTTAATATTAGTCTTATTCTCCGTTGAGCTAAATGTTCTACCGAGTTAATTCCTAATTTTCTTATTTATATCTAAAATTGAATTTACATTATAAAGGATTACGTATAAAAAAATATAATTTTGTAATTATAAACTAAAATGATGATAAATATGAATTTAGTTTAATTACGGTTGTTATCTTTATAAATATATGAATATGTATATACATACATACGGTCGTATGTGATTTACTAAGAATACATACATTTTATAATAATTACCTCTTTTAGCATATATATACATGTAATTAAGAAATTAACAATTTAATTTACGGATTAAAAATGATATTATTCTGTTGGGATTTAACTACATATTTATAAGTCTTTTACATAAGCCGTACAAAATCTATTTTATGGCTATGCCAGGATTGTTAATTTACCGGAAGTAATTTACTAACGTAACAATGGTATTATTATTTTTACACTATCGGTTATAAGCATACATATATTTATTGTATTATATTAAATGACTAAAATAGCATAGACTATAAAAATATATATGGTTATACATGATGAGCATGTAGACCACGAGCGACCAAAGGGCTGGGATATCGGCTTGGACGCTCGGTTTCGGTTCTAATTTAAAATTACGTATATTTTGTAAATCGGTTGAAAACATATAACGAGCTAATCTTTAATTAATTGGGAATGCTAAATTCAAAGTAAAGGAAATTACTGAAATGATAAAATAAATACGATAAAAGGCAAGCCGTATAATAATTATTAAAACCGGCATCATGCATGATCATTACTATCTGTGCATCATATGTGATTATTTTTGTTATAAATATAGGAACATCGAGGCTTAATCGGATGTCAATTTTCTAGAGTACCAGGTGAGGATATAAACTTATAAACTTCGGTATGCTGCCCGTGATACCCCGAATGTTTGATTGATCATTTTTCTTATATGTTGTCCTGTCGTGCTTATCATGATATTATTGGCTGCTATTGTGATTATTGTTATGTGATTGAGGACTGCTGTGATTGATTGTTGAACTCTGTGATGTTGACGTGTGCATTGTGTTGACCATACGAGATACGTAATATTGAGTTAAAAGTGACAGCGACCCGGTACTCTGACATTGTGATTGGGTTCCCAGAGGAGCTGTAAGGCTGAGAGCCTGCTCGGGAACGTGAATATGATGAGATACTGTTGGACAGTGGAATAAGGAATAATAATAAACAGTGGTAATAACATCTAGACATCTAGGTTGTCACGTGACAGGTATTGGTACGGCCAGATGGTAGTCGCCTTGTGATTTGTGATTTGATAGGGAGGACTGCGTGGACTCCCGGCTGAGGACTGCGGGACTCAGTTGATTTGTTATAGGAAGGACTGCGGGACTTCCGCCGAGGACTGCGGGACTCGGTTATTTGTGATGTTATTTGTGATATTTATGGATTAACGGGGAGTACCCTGGGGTTAGCTAACCTGGCTACCAGGCACGGCCGATACTTATTACGTGACAGGGCCCTAGTAATAAAATTGGTAAGTCTATTGTCATATGTCGGTGAGTTTATGAGATTAGCCTAACCATGAGAAGTCGGACGTATAGTTAGTACAGGTAAGTTGATACTGATACTATGTTGTGCTTGCTGTACTTTTATTGTTTTCTGTGTTGGCTTGGGTGTATTTGCGGTTGTATGTATACTGTTGTTTATTTGTTTATCGGTGAGACAGTGGTTGGTCTCACCCCTCACACAGTTCCTGCAGGTTAGGTTTGCATACCGGCGGCTGTGGCGTTACCTCGGACAAGACTCGGATCCAATAGCATGCTTTGTGTCTTGCATATAAAATGTTACTGAATGTCTAGAAATGCTTCCGCTGTGCAAATATTCTTGTCCCCACAAGGTGACGTAATTGTGATTTTGATTGTCTATTTATCTTTTTATTGATATGTGTTCTTGCTTTTATGATATGCTGGCCACGTGGTGGAACTGTTTGCTGTAATTACTGTTAGTCAGGTGAATTTAGGTTAGGGTGTTTCAAAAATAACTTGATCTTTCATAAACGATTTTCTGTCCAACAAATCCAAGCCGAACTCTTCTTGCAGCTTCTGATACAGCATCTTTGTGGTCACTGTGTCAAGTTCGGAACATTTAAGAACCTCACTCAACCTCACAATGATCTCACAATCAGAAACCATGCATCTTTTAAATCTCCAACAAATCTAAAAGACTGGACTCGAAAAGAAAAAACTTGCTCTGCTATTTGTTGTTGGCTTTTCTCTCCTCTAGTATAACCCAGAAACAAACCATGAATCTATTTTGGAAACCCAAAAATATGCAGAATCAGTAGAGTAAGTTTGTTGGTTACTATTGCTTTAGTTTTCTCATAATTTTCTCAATTTTTTTTTTGTTTTTAACCACTTGTGAATATTTCAGAGTAACAATAAAGTGAAACACCAACATTTTGTATTCTTTGATTTGACTTGATTGAACCAGATTACAACAAAAACTTATATATGCCAATACGCATGCAATTTGCAAGCAACTTTACTGTTGCAACTTGCATAGCAGACCCTCTGGCCACTTGATTCTCATCTTGGTTTGCTAAGCACCAAGCCTGCAAAGAATGATCAAGATAATATACTAAACTCAATAATACAATAATATAAAATCACCACTTGCACATTGTTCACACAGGCACTATGCATTTACTTGTTTGTTTATTAATATTGAAGTACTTGCACTAATCCAACTATGAAATGTACACATTGACCTTGGCATCTAATATTGATGACATTGTCTCATTGAGATAGTGGTTCGCTATAAACGAATACCCAGACCCTCCTCTTGGTTCAAGACTGTTAGGAAGTCTAGTGTTACTAGACTATCTTCAGATAGAGATCATGCTCATCTTCACAATGATAACATCACCAACCTGATAACAGTCAAGGATAATGACCAAGGTTATCACACTGTAAGATAATGTTGTATAGAGATTGTGATAACAACTATGTAACAAGTAGAGTTATATACGATTGTACCTGTACATGAGTTCCAATAATATATATATCATACGCAAGAGCGAGTACCAATTTACTGAGCTCACAAGAATCTTCTCTCTTACTATTATTTCTTTTATGGTAGCGGAGCTATAAGCTTAACCGCATCAATGGCTTTTGATTCTCCAAAATCGCCCAGCATCATTAACTCACCTGCCAAACCTTCCTCTTCTGCCACCAATCCTCCCAACGCTGATGTTGTTTCCCAACCCCTCTCAAATGCTCACCATTATGTATCAATCAAGTTGAAAGAGACGAATTACGTCTTTTGGAGAGCTCAGATCGAGCCCTTCCTTATTGGGCAAGGAGTTTTTGGCTATATTGATGGCACACTCCCCTGTCCTCCTGCGTTTCTGGCAGATGGAGAACTTAATCCTGAGCATCAATACTTGGTTCAACAAGATAGTCATATTCTAAGTGCAATTCTATCTTCTTTTAACTGTTGAAGTTTTTTCTATTGTTGTGAACAGGAAAACAGCACTTGCAGCCTAGGTAGCCCTCGAAGCCATGCTTGCTTCCACCAATACTACCCGTATTATGGCCAATCATATGGCGCTGCAACGGTTTGAACAACTACCTGAGTCGCCAGTTTTGCGATTTCTTAATCGCGCAAAACACTTGTCTGATGAACTTTCTGCGGCTAGGCAACCTCTCTCAACACTGGATTTCAACATCCATATTTTTCGGGGGCTTCGATCTGAATTCCAGCCTTTTTCCACCTCCTTGTCAACATGCAGGGAGCCTATTTTGTTCTTTGAACTTCAAAGCCTCTTGACAAGCCAAGAGTTCCTTCTCAATGATCCGTTATAGGCTCTCCAACTGTCTCCTCCTGTTGCCGAGACGTCCTCCACGGTTGCATATTCCACCATACCCCTGGCTACTGTTGTCCAACGTGACAACTCTTTTCGTTCTTCCAACCGAGGGGGGTGTGGTCGTTCTAGTGGATGTGACCGTGGTCGTTCCAATCGTGGACAAGGATCAGGTGATTTTTGGCCTCAGTGCCAGCCGGATGATGCTAGGCTAAGGTGTCAGCATTGTAACAAGCCAGGTCATATTGCTTCTACTTGCTATCGTCTTTCTTCTTTTCAGGGGCCCTCTGCAAACTCTGTGGTTTCTCAACCGATTTATGCCTTGAATTGGTATCCTGATACTTGTGCTAGTCACCATGTTACTCCTGACCTCAATGCTTTCCAACACTATGATGAGTATGGTGGTTCTGATGGTGTCCAAGTAGGTAATGGAGCATAATTGAATATTGCAGGTACTGGCACTTCCATTATTTCCAATATCACCAAGCCGTTACTCCTTCATGATGTCTTACATGTTCCCTCCATTACAAAATCACTTTGTGCAAAAATTTACTCGTGATAATAACGTCTTTTTTGAGTTTCATCCTGACTTTTTTTGTACAAAGGACCAAGCCACCAAGACCCCTCTTCTCACCGGGCCGAATAGTCACGGTCTCTATCCACTGTCCTCTACCTTCCCTAAGTCGTCGAGTCCAAGTGTTCATTTAGCAGTTCGGGCATCAGTCTCCACATGGCATCGCCGGCTTGGCAATCCCAATGATCAGGTTCAGCGAGCAGTCATGAAGTCCAATAAATTGCCTGTGGTTTCTTCTTCCATTTCTCCCTGTTTAGAGTGTCCTTTAGGGAAGATGTGTTGTTTTTCTTTGTCAATAAGTAGCAATTATGCTACACATATTTTGGATCTTGTTTACAGTGATGTTTGGGGTCCTGCCCCTTCTTTAAGTTGTGATCAACATAGGTATTATGTTGTTTTTATGGATGATTTCACAAACGTTTTTATGGTTTTATCCAATTAAGTTCAAATCAGATGTGTTTTGTGTTTTTCGTGAGTTTCAAACAGTGGTTGAGAGACCATTTGATGAGTGCACATTTTGCACTCATTTACGGGTCTTTTTCTCGGCTTTTAATTTGCAAAATGTTATTTATTTTATTATTTTATTTTAATTATTTTTATATTTCTTTAGTCCTAGTATCTAATGGTTTTTTATGCAGAAATAATTAATAATCGGCAGGATTTTAGGCCAAAGCGCAATCATTTGGATGAATTCTATATAAATTTAAATATCTTCCATAAGGTATTAAATATGTATATGATTGATGAAGGACAAATTCGGAAAAGATGCATAAAGTGGTGCAAGCACCCACGACATGTACAAAACCTGACCAAGCTGACCTTACACTATAATATATTGTATATATATTGTATGGAGGTCACGCCACATGCACAACAAAGAGTCAAAATGAGATTGTTTGCTTTGATGGTCACGTGAGGACATTTTCCCTGCCATCCACTTTTGCTTATATCATCATCATCCAATAGGAGCTTGGTCAAAAACACTTGGCAACACTTGCTAAAAGGAGGGAGTCCACTTCTTACTGCCTTGCAACGGTTTGAAGTGTGGCATGCAATGCAATTTTGGCGCAAAGAAGGAAGTGGTCTACTGCCACTTTCAGCGCCACTACAAACAATTTCCAACCAATCATTCCCATCTTCCCTCTACTATATAAAGACCTGCACATGGAAGCATATGGCATCAAGTTCTCCTCCAACAATTCATGCAAAACACAAAAATAGCTTAGGAATTGTACTTTCCATTTCATTTTGTGATTCTGGCATTTAGTGATTGCTTTTGGAAGATTCTTATCTTGGAGAATTTGTCTCTTTGGTTCAAGGTTGGCTCCAATTTCTTGTAAGTTTACTCTTGAATTAATCATGTTGAATTACTTCCAAGTATTTGTTATTTTATTTAAAGCTATGTTTTGCTAGAATTCTTGTCTAGGATTAGGGGTTGAACTTGTTAATGTTTCCATGTATTTTTAATTAAAATTTTATTTCTGAATTTATTCTCTCTTTATCCGGTAATGAAACTTCACTATGTTAATTGACTGGCCATCGTTTAGCATAAATCCATAATAGAAAAAACGTTAAGTGACAGCGTCGTTTGCTTATAGAAAAACATTAACCGGGCTATAAAAACCGACCTCGAGGGAGGCGTGATTTTTATTGGAGATTTATTAGGTAAATTTCTTATTGCTCTTAATTTTCCTCGTCACTGGCAAATGGATGGTGGACATAAATTAGTAAGCAATTTTACGGCACTACGAGAGTAGGTTATCGATGTAGCTTAGATTTACCATTTCTTTTAAAAGAGTTTATTTTCAGATTTGAATCATAAATTTTATATAGGCTAGCTGTGTAGTGACAGGACATGGTCTGTTTATGCGAAGCTTAGTTGCGTGGAAATGTTGGCAAGGAATTCAACGAAGTCCTAGATGTTTAATATTATCGACTTTAATCATTTCTGTCTGCTTTATTTTTTCGATTCAAACATCAAACCTCCTATTTTAATTTTTCCTCTAGATAATCACAAATTGCTCGGTTAAGTAGTAATTAGCAAAGATCCTTGTGAGACGACCTTGTGTGCTACAACAACCCTGTATACTTGCAGGAAGCTATCAAGGTTTTGGCGCTGTTGCCGGGGATCGGCATTAATATTATTTAACTTAGTGATTAGGTTAATCTAGATTGATATTTTTCATTTTTTTTCACCCGTTTGGGTAGTTTTTCTTCTATTTTTTTCAGATTTCTTCAAGTTTTACTGAAGGAGAGATGGCGGGACACGTAAGACCCGTCATCGAGGAGATCGAGGGAGTCCAATAAGGAACTCGACGTAGACCAGTCCGGGATTTCTCCATCCCCGATGCAACCCTTGCACAGTCTAGTACGGTCTGCCCAGCTGTGCAGGTAAACAACTTTGAGCTAAAGCCAGCCTTGATCAAGATGGTCCAAAATGAGCCTTTGGGGTTCCTCCATTGAAAATCCAAAACAGCATTTGCAAGATTTCCTTGAAATCTGTGACACAATCAAGGTGAATGGAGCCTCCGAAGATGTTATCAAGCTGCACCTTTCTCCTTTCTCACTCAAAGACAAGGCGAAGGCGTGGTTGACTGCACAAGCTCATGGGACATTTGCTACATGGGCTGCCTTATCACAGGCATTTCTGAAGAAATTTTTCCCGCCCAGCAAAGCCATGATATTAAGGAACAACATAATGGAGTTCAAACAAAAGGCCAATGAATCGTTCTACGATGCGTGGGAAAGATTTAAAGAAGCACTAAGAAGATGCCCACAGCATGGCCTTCCTGACTGGATAATCGTGGAGAAATTTTATGCAGGCCTATGTGAGTCCCTCCGTGCACATGTTGATGTTGCAGCTGGCGGAGTTGCTTTAACCAAAGGTGCTGAGGATGTGTACGATCTGTTCGAGCACATCGCCAGCAACAAATTTGAATGGTCTGCCGAGATACCTAGCGGAAAAACTGTCGGCGTTCTGGAACTTGACGTTATCATCTTGATGAACGCCAAGTTTCATGCTCTTATGAAGACGAAAAATGGGAAAGGACATTCCCCTTTCTGTGCTAGATGCGAAGGGGGTTATCCAGACTGCCCAGCAGAGGGAGATTATGAGGAAGCATACCAAGAGAAAGTTAGTTACATCAACCAGCGAATCCAGAAGGATCCTTACTCAAACACATAAAATCCAGGTTGCAGGGACCACCCTAACTTTTCTTGGATGCCGCAACAGCCCAACCAAAATCCAACAGGAAGGGGCCCTCCCGGATTTCCTCCTAAACAACCTCCTCAGGCATACCAACAGGTGTATCAACCGGCACCTAAAGATCACTTGCAGTCGCTACTCAAGTCATTTATGGAAGAACAGTGGCAGGTCGTGAAAGGGCTTTCTGACAAGATTAACAATCTCAAATCTCAGATTGCACAAGCGGGCCCTAGTCAGGGCAGTCCTGGCAGATTACCGGGCAAACCGGAGGTGAATCCTACCACTCAATGCAACGCAATCACTCTTAGGAGTGGTACACAAAACGAACAGCGGAAACCACCTCTAGCCTCGGTAAAAGAAGCAGAGCATGGGCAGGCCAGGCAAAAAAACAAGCATGCGAAGCATGAGCAAGCTGTGGAGGCCGACAAGGAGAAGGCAAAGAAAGATGAAGTTAAGGCTTACGTTCCGCCTATTCCTTTCCCTCAAAGGCTCAACCCACTGGTTCATGATAAGAAGTTTGGACGCTTCTTGGAGATCATGATAAGAAGATGAAGCTCTACATTAACATTCCGTTCATCGAGGCCGTGGTCCAAATGCCCGCGTATGCTAAATCGTTAAAGGACCTATTGTCCAATAAGAAGAAATTGATTGACTACGGGACAGTGGCCTTGACAGGAGAGTGTAGTGCAATCATTCAAAACAAGCTTCCAGACTGCGGGACGTTCACTATCCCCTACGAGATAGGGAAGGTTCGCATCAAAAGAGCACTTTACGATCTTGGTGCAAGTGTTAGTGTTATCCTTTTGTCGATCAGTAAGCAACTCAATCTAGGGGATCTAAAACCTACTACTATATCAATCCACCTAGCAGATAGGTCTGACAAGTATCCAGTGGGAATTTTGGAAGACATTCCTATCAAAATTGGGAATTTCTTCGTCCTAGTTGATTTCGTGGTCCTCGACATGGAGGTAGATCACCACGTCCCCATCATCCTGGGACGACCCTTTTTGGCAACTGCTGGTGCCATCATTGATGTCAGGGTCGGAAAGCTCTCGCTATAAGTTGGCTCTGAAAAGATTTGCTTCGCTATTGATGAAGTAATTCGCAAAGGAGTACCAGATGATTCATGCTACCAACTTGACATACAAGAGATAGCAGTTGACGAAAACTTTGCACAGGCAGGCTGTGCAGACCCACTGTTCTCGTGTATTGCTTAGTAAAGGCATCCAGGATCCAGATCTTGAAATAGCAAATTATGCACGCCAACTTGAGGTCTTGTCTTTGGCGTCTGACGAAGAAGACAAAAGATTTGAAGAAATTTACAAGATGCCAGAAGACATGACAGAAGAAAATGCTCCGAAGGTTAAGATGAAACCTTTACCTCCTGAGCTCGAATGTGAATTACTGGGACAAACTCCACACATCCAGGTGATACAAATGTGAGTTTTACTGAGGGAGAGGAAGATAGTTGCTGAAAGATAAGGGACGACATAGGAAGACAATTGTGTATTCCACCGATGATCTTATCGGGATTAATCCCTCAGTTTATACTCATGAAGTTGGCAGAAAAGGAACCAAACACTGGTATGGGAGTATCATCCAAAAACAAGACCTCAGAATTGGAAAACCGAGTCTTGTTACCAAAGCTTTATGATCCTGGAGAGCCTACGGGACAAGAGGTAGTGCAACCATTCCCCGATCCACCTTCAGCAAGAGGTGCATGGAGTCCAGCTACAAGACGTTAAAGAAGCGCTGTGTGGGAGGCAACCCACGATTTCTTCCCTTTTTCCGCAAATAAAAGCAGCAAGTTCAGGTTCCTTTAGTTCTTTTGCTGTTTCAATTTATTTTCTTTTAAACATTTTGGTCCGCAAGCACATTTTCCGCTAAATATGATTGCTGCCCATGTTTTGGCCTATTTTTGTGCAATGAGGACACTGCAAGTTTTAAGTTTGGGGTGGCTATACTTTCAGCATAGCAGTTGCGGCCTTTTATTTCTTTTTAGCTTTCTTAGCATGATAATAATTAATTTTCTTCAGTTTATTTTTTTTCTTTTGTTTGAATAAATTTTTGCAAGTTACAGACCCGTTGGGCTTAATTGGGCCCAATCCGACACAGGGAACAAGGATTTCTCCGAGTTTCCGCGATTGAGTCTCGTGTCCGCTTGCTTGAATATTAGGGATGAGTTCCTAAATGGCCAAGTTACGCTTGTTGGTAAATTTTTTCAGTTGGTTTCAATTCGCTTCTAACCTCTTGACTTTGCTTGTTTTTGTTTAAACACATTTGGCATAAATCTTTTGCGTCTTAGAACAGGTTCATTACCCGATCAAAGCGAAATTTTCACAAGGATTGTTTTTTAGAGACAGGATTAAGGCATTCTTTTGTAGCCACACACAGACCACATAGCCTACCCATGTATGTACATTGACCATCGCAAACCACTTTGGGCTTTTTTTTTTTTCTGATAGGCATTATTTTTCGTTGATGTGACATTCACCACCTTTACCCTTTGAACCTATGGCTATCACCATACTTTTTTCATAAAAACCCTCCCATGTGCATTTGCTCAAATTCATCTTTCGTTAACATATGCCTAACATCAAGAAAAGTGGTGGTTCATCTACACACAGGCACAACACAAGCAGCCTGTGTTGACATTGGAGTGATTATTTGCCTTTGCCTCCAAACAGAAAAAGACAAAAGAGAGATACTTCACGAAAAAAAAAGAGATACTACACACATAATTTATGTTTCTCGCAAAAAAAAAGGGGAGAAAAGAAAGAAGGCAACAAAAAACTCTCCATGGCGCACATAATGTTCATTAGAACCATTCCGATTGCTTGGCTATGTTACGGTAAGATTCTCCTTTTGGGCATTTGCATCTTTTTGAATTCCTTTATCCCTTTCTTTCTTAAATATAACCCAAGCCTCATTTCAACCCGAATAAAGACCTTTTGATCCCTGTAAATCTATCCTTGTCATTAGTGGAGATTGGGATGTGAATCTGCATATTTGACCCATTTTGTTTTTACAAATGCCAAATTCATTATTATTAGCAAATAAATAGGGAAGTTGTGAATTAGAATCAATGGGATTAATTGTCTAACAAAGTGCATATTCGGACCATCTTGGCACCTTTTCTCACAATTCTTGCAGGTTGACAACCGAGGCTTCCTTCTTGACAATTAGAGACTTTTCATGTAACTTTGGCTGATTGGGTTCCGTTGATTCCAATGGGTAAGTCGTTTTCATCCCGGTTATTCACGATAATTGCTTGCAGAAATACAAAATCTTAAGTTTAGGGTGGTGATGAGTGCACATTTTGCACTCATTTACGGGGTCTTTTTCACGGCTTTTAACTTGCAAAATATTATTTATTTTATTATTTTTATTATTTTTATATTTCTTTACTCCTAGTATCTAATGTTTTTTCATGCAGAAATAATTAATAATGGGCAGGATTTTAGGCCAAAGCGCAATCTTTTGGATGATTTCTATATAAATTTAAATATCTTCCGTAAGGTATTAAATATGCATATGATTGATGAAGGGTAAATTCGAAAAAGAAGCATAAAGTGGTGCAAGCACCCACGACATGCACAAAACCGGACCAAGCTGACCTTACACTATAATATATTGTACATATATTGTATGGAGGTCACGCCACAAGCACAAGAAAGAGACAAAATGAGATTGTTTGCTTTGATGGTCACGTGAGGACATTTTCCCTGCCATCCACTTTTGCTTATATCATCATCATCCAAGAGGAGCTTGGTCAAAGATACTTGGCAACACATGCCTAAAGGAGGAAGTCCACTTCTTGCTGCCTTGCAACGGTTTGAAGTGTGGCAGCAATGCAATTTTGGCACAAAAAAGGAAATGGTCTACTGCCACTTTCGACGCCACTACAAAAAATTTCCAACCAATCATTCCCATCTTCCCTCCACTATATAAAGACCTGCACATGGAAGCATTTGGCATCAAGTTCTCCTCCAACAATTCATTCGGCAAAACATAAAAATAGCTTAGGAATTGTACTTTCCATTTCATTTTGTAACTCTGGCATTTAGTGGTAGGTTTTGGAATATTCTTAGCTTGGAGAATTTGTCTCTTTGGTTCAAGGTTGGCTCCAATTTCTTGTAAGTTTACTCTTGAATTAATCATGATGAATTATTTCCAAGTATTTGTTATTTTCTTTAAAGCTATGTCTTGCTAGAATTCTTCTCTAGGATTAGAGTTGAACTTGTTAATGTTTCCATGCATTTTTAATTAAATTTTTATTTCGAAATTTATTCTCTTTTAATCCGGTAATGAAACTTCACTATGTTAATTGACTGGTCATCGTTTAGCATAAATCCACAATAGGGAAAACGTCAAGTGACAGCGTTGTTTGCCTATAGAAAAACATTAACCGGGCTATAAAAACCGACCTCGAGGAAGGTGTGATTTTTATTGGAGATTTAGTTGGTAAATTTTTTAATGCTCTTAATTTACCTCGTCACTGGCAAATGGATGGTGGACGTAAGTTAGGAAGGGATTTTACGGCACTACGAGAGTAGGTTATCGATCTAGCTTATATTTACCATTTCTTTTAAAAAAGCTTATTTTCAGATTTGATTTATAGATTTTATATAGGCTAGCTGTGTAGTGATAGGACATGGTCTGCTTATGCGAAGCTTAATTGCATGGAAATGTTCGCAAGGAATTCCCCGAAGTCCTAGAAGTTTAATATTATCGAACTTAATCATTTCTATCTACTTTAGTTTTCCGATTCAAACATCAAACCTCCTTTTTTAATTATTCCTCTAGATAATCACAAATTGCTCGGTTAAGTAGTAATTAGCAAAGATCCCTGTGTGATGACCATGTGTGCTACAACAACCCTATATACTTACATGAAACTATCACAATTTGATTGGAAGATTAAAACCGTCCAAACTGATTGGGGCGGTGAATATAGATCCTTAACCAACTACTTCAAACAAATCGGGATTATTCACAGAATAATGAGCCAGCATACGCATGAACAGCAAGGCGCGATTGAGCGCCGCCATAGACAAATCGTTGATAACGGTCTTGTTTTAATGGATACTGCTGGTCTTCCTTCTCTGTATTGGCATTAAGCTTTTCAAACTGCTGTTTATTTAATCAATCGTCTTCCATCAAAGATTTTACGCAACAAAACACCATTTGAGAAAATCTATGGTCGCAGACCAAATTATAGTTTTCTTATGGTTTTCGGGAGTTTATGCTATCCTTATCTTCGTCCATACTCTACTCACAAGATGAGTTTTCCTTCTCAGCCTTGTGTGTTTCTCGGATACTCACCAAAACATCATGGTTTTCTTTGTCTTTCTCTTCTCACCAAATGGTTGTATGTGGCACGACATGTGCGTTTTTATGAAAGTATTTTTCCTTTTAAAAATTCTCTGAACCCCTCTTGCTTTGTGCCTATGCCTTCAGAGTCTGCTGCGAACACTTGGACTACAATACCACTACAGGTTTTGTTACCTAACTTGACTACTACTCCTAGTTCACATCAATCTCCACCTCGCTCATCTATTCCTGCAACTTTATCTTCAGCCACTAGTCCTAGTTCATGTAAACAACAATCAGTCCCCACTTCTCCGACTCCAACTCCAACACTTTCCCCATAACCTATAAATTCAACAGAAACTCCAAATCCTTCGACATCCGAGTCTCCTCCAGCTCCCTTATCTCTTAGTCAGGATCCTGAGTCACCTTCTCCTTTCCCTCCTTTAAACACTCGTCGTCAAACACTACATCCTATGCAATTGGATGCTAAATCCAAACCCACAACTAAATACAGTCCTTCCTCCAACATTGTTGAAACAACACCACAGAAAGAGCCAACCTTTTTTGCAGAAGCCAAACACCGTAAGGTATGGAGGGATGCCACGGTTGAAAAACTTAATGCCTTGGTTAGGAATAACACTTGGGAGCTAGTACCAAGACAGAACACTATGAACCTCATTGGATGCAAGTGGGTATACAGAATCAAGAAGAAATCAAATGGTGGCATAGAGAGGTATAAGGCTAGACTTGTGGCCAAAGGATTTCACCAAATAGCTGGCATAGACTACGTTGAGACATTCAGCCCGGTTGCAAAACCCACCACAATTCGACTCATTTTGACTCTGGCTGTTAGCTACAACTTGCGAGTAACTCAACTTGATGCGCGAAATGCCTTCCTCCATGGCAATCTCGCTGAGGTAGTCTATATAACACAACCTCCGGGTTGTACCGATTACAGTAAGCCCAGTCATCTTTGCAAACTAAAAAGATCTCTCTATGGCTTAAAGCAGGCACCCCGGGCCTGGTACTCTCGCCTAAGTGATCATCTTTTGTAAGGGTGAGCAAATTTACCGAGCCGACCGTGTCGAGCGGATACCGCAGTTAAACCGACGGTATCGGCTCGAAAAACCATCAAGCGCACCAGCCACCCCCCTGTTTGTACCGTGCCGATCGAACCACCTGGTTGAGTCGGTTGATGAGTGTGCATTTTACACTAATTTACGGTCCATTTTTATGCATTTTTTACTTGCAAATATTATTTATTTTATTTTATTTTATTTATTTTCATGCATTTTACTTGCTTTATTTTAATAATCCCTTTTTTCCGAGTGTCTTGGTGATTTGTACAGAAATAAGGACTAAAAGATGAAATTTGGGCTAGTAGCACAATTCCTGCACAAGCAGCCTATGCAGAACGTCTCAGCATGGGCAGTCCATGGCCACGTGGAAAGCCCGGATTAATCCTCAAAATTTTTGTCCAGAATTTCTAGAAATGATCTGAAAATTATTCTAAAGATTCTGGTGGTCCACATGCTAAATTTGGAGGTGGTTTGGGTGATTATACAAATGTACCACTCTCCACTAATTTTGGATGAATGCACTTATCTAGGAAGAAGAATTGGTCCACTTGACCACTTGTCCTTTGCTGCATGACGTGAGGAAAAGAAGCAGGAAGAGAAGACCTAATCTTGCATGCATGTGGGAGTTTCAAAGGTGGCAACTGCACCAACTAATTTTGGCGCATGTGAAGTGGTGCACTTCACCTATTTTTGGCGCAAGAAAGGTGGCACTTTGCTCCTCATTTGGCGCCATTAGATGGTCATTTTTCAGCCACTTTCCCTTCCTCCTTTGTACTATAAAAGGACAAGCACCAAGCTCACTAAAGGACATCATCACACACTCCCTGCAAAACGACAAAATAGAATACTAGGTAGTTAGCTTTTCTCTTTGCAATTAGAATTGTAAAAGGCTTTTGTATGTGGAGAATACATTATTGAAGAAGAGCCATATTCGTCATTATTTGTAATTCGTCTTCTTCCCTTACTCCTCCCTTAATGTATTTCCATTTTACTTTTGTCTTCTTTCTAATTGTTATGTCTACCTAATTTTTTTGTCTATGATTAGGGGATGAACTTGTTAATGTTTCCACGCTTATTTAAATAAAAGTTTTATTTTCTGATTTCATTCTTCTTTAATTCGGTTCATGAATCTTCACTATGTTAGTTGCTTGATCACCAATTAGCATAAATCCATAATAGGCGAAGGTTAAGTGACAGCGTCGTTTACCTATAGAAAAATATAAACCGGGCTGTAAAAACCGACCTCGAGGGAGGCGTGCTTTTTATTGGAGATTAAGTAGGGAAATTTCTTAATGCTCTTAGTTTATTTCATCACTGGCAAATAGATAGTGGACATAAACTAGGAAGGGAAGAGAGTAGGCTATCGATCTAGTTTAGATTTTCCGTTTCTTTTAAAGAAGATTATTTTCAGAATTTAATTCATAGATGTTAGCCCATATAGGCCTATTGAATCAGGCTACCCCTTAATCGCGGTTGGTTTCTGGTTTGGTTTCTGAAAAACCAAATGGTTTCTTCACAAACCACTCACTCGCAGAACTGATAGTAAACACAAGCAGAATTATAAGAGAGCAGAGGGAAGAGAGAATATGACACAGTGATTTTAGAGTGGTTCCCCCTCACCAGGTACTCCATTACCTAAAGGACCCTCCCTTAGGATTTCAAACCCTCACTAACTTAGGCTTTTGCAGGATCAGCCTCAACCTATTACAGAAACCAAACTTCTGCAGGCTAAGCTCAAACCTTTACACACACAAGCTTTTGCAGGCTAAGCTCTAACCTTTACAAGTTTTTCCCAGGCTAAACTATAACCTTTACTCAAATCAAAACCCTGATTTGAGGACCCAGCAATACTACACTAGTCTTGCCTAAATACTCTACCCTTTGTAAGGACTTGGAGAACAAGATTAAGCACAAATTCAAAGCCCTCAAGAAAAGCAAGAACACAGCAGGTATAAGCTCAAGAATCAACTCAATAGCACATTTTCAAATGGCTGGGTTGAGGAAGAAAGATATGCAATGGCCTTCCTTATATAGTGCTTGAGTTGGTGGGGGTAGGTGAGATATTTTTCTCTTCCTCCAACGGCTACAATCTCCCATGAAGCTCCAGATCAGACCTTGATGCTCTGCAGGATGCTGCTGCTTTATTTTGAGGAAGGCCACTCTCCATTTGCGTCCATTATACAAAGACTTTCCAATTTTGGCAATTCGGACCACAAAGTTGGACCACATGGTCCCCTTCATATAATTGATCAAAGAGAGGTGAGAGATAAGGGTTGAAGTCTTCTCTCCAGTGTTGGACCATTTTCTCTGCCCGTTGGAGTAGTTGGGAGTTGGCCTTCATTGCTGTATAGACCATTGGGACCACTTGGCCACTTGCAGCAGGGACCACGATGTTGTCCGATAGGTGTGGTTTCTTCTGAAACCAAGCTGAAAACCAAGCTGCAAGAAGACTCAACACAAGTATATATGGCAAACATCTAATCCAGTTTGTTAGTCATCAAAATCATAATATACCAACACACTAAACATGGTTAGTTATAGATTAACACTAATTAAAATATTAGACCCATGTTTAGGCTAACAATCTCCCCCTTTTTGATGATGACAAACATTGTGTTGATCTCTGCAAAACTGGGGTTAGTAAAAATAGCACTTCATATAAGCACACTCCCCCTGCTTGAATACTCTCCCTATAACAAATACTTTTGTGCATTAAGCACCATTGGCTTATTCAACTTAGCTAAAAACCTCCCCTTGCTTATAACACCAATCATCTAGCATACATTGACAACAGCAGAGTAGCGCAATCATAATAATCAATAGTAATTATCCATAATGTATGCTTAATAGTGTTGGATTCCAGAGTCCAACCAACCAACAATTTTCTCCCCCTTTTGGCATCAACAAAATATAAGAAGGACAAAGGGTAGAAATAGTAGGCATATTATAAGAAAAGGAACACAAACATAAGATTCAAATACAAAACATTCGAAACATGAGCAGAACTGAAATTAAAGTCATTGTGCAGAAAGGAAACACAAGAACCAAACATAAAAACCAACATAAGAACCATAATAAGAACCATAATAGGAACCATGCTAAAAACCATGAAGAACACAAAATGCAATGCATGTCCTAGGGGCATCAGCTACTGAGGCATCACTTTTCATCAGTATCTGACTCAAGAAGAGAGACAATCTGGTCCAGAGAGTCCATCACTTTATCCTAAGATCATTAATCTGCTCCTGGATGTCCTCTTTTGGTGTCTCAGTTGTCTCAGTAGAAGCAACAACTTCTTTGCTTACTTTCAGCACAGTTCCCATCAAACCTTGTTCAACCTCTTCGTGCTCTTGTTGTCGCAGATTGAGATCAACAGTGTGCATCTGTTCTGGTGGTGGCATAGTTATGGTAGGAGAAACCACTGCTGAAACCACCTCTGGAACCATTTTAGCAGCCACATCAAAAAAGAACAAGTTGGTCTTATTACCAACTTCTTGATCAGCCTTTTCTTTAGCATCTGACTGGTCAACTCCCTCACGCAATGCCCTTCGGTAGGAGTCCTCTTCTTTCATAGAAGGTTCACGGATGAAGCTCTCTGGAAGGGTCTGATCTTTGATGAGAAAGTCTGAGATCATGTCCCCAAACTCTTCTCTTTTCTTCTCATAGTATAGCTTTAAATCATGACCAGGTGGAGGTACTGAACCCTTAACGAACATATCAATCATGGAGCTGACTAGGCTAGGTGTAAATATGGGTGTTTCTTCTGTGAGTATAGAGGATTTACTAGTACTAGGCTTTTCAACAGGTGTATGTTGAGTAGGGTTGGTTTTCTCATGAGCAACAAGTAAAGGTTTGCAAAAACTGATAGGATCTAGACACAGCACATCAGAATGGAGTATATTACCCAATTGAGAAGCTTTGAGCCAAGACAATGTGGAAGATCCTTCAAGAATAGTGCTCTTCTCTATGGTTGGCCAAGGCTCTTGATCAAGCCAAACCTTTCCAGATATCTTCTGAACTTCATGCTTTTCCCAAGCCTCTTTGAACTTCTCAGACCTTTCAGCACTTGTAACCCCAGATTGGGTGGTGAGTTTAGGAGCACTGGATTCTTCCATTGATTTCAGTTCAAGCACCTTTTTTAGGTGTGCAAGCTTGGCAGCCTCAATCTCTTCTCGACTTTGTGGCTTTGATTCGGAAGTGTTGGATGAGGAGGTAGTTGGTGCATAAACATTCTTCTTAGACTTGGCTGTTTTGGTGTTTCGTTTCCTCATCCTGCAAGTGTTTGGATTTGATAGCAACTCAGGTTTGGAATAGAGAAGGAGTTTTAGGGATAGAGTTTTGAGTTAATAGAAGTTACGTTGATGAAGAAGAGTGAGTGGGGTATAGAAGAAGTGGATGTAACTGGTTAAGGGAAGTGGATTATTGGAGAAAGAGTGGCAAAGGAATCGGAACAGATCACAGGTAGAAGTAACACTCAAATGCATTTACTTCTCCCCCCACCTTTTCAGCTTTTGTCGGGTATAACCCACCGTGGTCCCCAACTGTTTGAAACTTTTGGACCACTTTGACCTTTATCTTATACCAGCAAAGATCTTGTGATTAACCCCGCCAGATATCATCACTTTGACTTTCCCAATGTACTCAGATTTGCTCCCCTAACTTGCCAAGATGCCATTGTCCGTTGGGTAATAACTGCTGGACATTTGGTTTTTCCCTAAAACCAAGTTACCTTCTGTCCACAAACTGAAAGCTTCCTAGGCGCCCAAAATTTAAATTATTTTCATTTGAATCCATCAGAGTCCTTCTGATTTAGAATTCCCGCCTAAAGAGATGTTTTTGCCCATTGGATAATGACTGTAGAATATTTTGTTTCTCCAAAGATCGAGATTATCCATTCTTCCATTTGTCTTAACTGATGATCGTAATGCCTCAAAAGATTTCCTCATATGCCAGAATGCAAAGTGAACGTGTGTGTATGAGGTGTAATGAATGCAATAAAACTAATATGGTTATGTATGCACAAAATAAGAGGATGTATGGTTTGTTCAAAGACCAAGTATAAAACCAAGTATAAAAACCACGCATAAAACCAAGTATCAAACCAAGTAAGCATAAGAGTCAAGGTAAGTTACACATTCCAAGTTCAAGTCTGATCTTGGTGAATTGATCCTCTTTGAGTGGCTTTGTAAAGATATCAGCAAGCTGATTTTCAGTCTTCACGAATTCAATTGCCACAGCCTTTTTCAACACATGGTCTCGGATAAAATGATGTCTCACTTCAATGTGCTTGGTCCGAGAGTGTTGTACAGGATTCTTAGTCAAATTAATGGCACTGGTGTAAGTTTTCGGATATGCTATTGACACTCAAGAGCAAGCCAAACATGCAGCGAAAAGACCGGAAACAAGCCTAGAACCACATGTGAAGCTACAAAACCGAATAACAATTTTTACATACCTTGTTCGGTTGAGGTCTTTCACCAAACTGTAGAGTCGAATCAGCTAGAGCCAGACAAAAGCCTCGCCCCTCTACGGTATCCACACGAACCGTGATCTTTCCGGAATCGTCACACGAAACCAAGAACGAGCACTCCCGGACTGATGTGCTAGCAACAAGTAACCGGAAGCCTTTTGTGTGTGTGTTTTTTCTTCTAACTTTCACAAAGGAAGAAGAAAGGAAGAGATGTGTGTTTTGGGGAGCTCTGAAACGTGGTGAAGGAGTGAGGGAGCAGTAAAAATCTGATCACACTTACTCTAATCCCATTCAACCCCTAATGATAATGCATTAGTGGTAATGGCCAATATTTGGCCCCATTGAAAGTGACATTCACTAACAAGCTTTCCACTAATGCACAATCAAACACTAAGCACTAAGGGGGCTCAATTATTCTGCCAATAAGTGAACCACCCAACCCAAAAACGACCTGGTTGAAACATGGTCCAACCACGGTCCAACCTCACCCGGTCCAACCACGGTTCAACCAACTGCTCGAATCAACGGTTTTATGTGTGTGACCCTGTAGGCACTTGTAACGTCCGGCAATAATTGTAAAATTCTCATTTTACAATTATAAGCAAAGAGCGGTGTCTAGCAACACATCATTGCTACCCGAACGACAAGATCAGTACTGATTCTCTATGCCTCGGAATATGTCATCGTCCCTTCGTCCCATTATCTAGATCAAACACGAGACATGGAATATGTCAATCTCGTATATGTTTAATCTATGTTTCTTGATCCCCGAGTTAACTGTATAAAACGGATACCCGTGATATCACCATATCACCTAATCCGAGCATGGCCATGCATTTAACAGTTCAACTCTATCAAGAAACCATACGATAATATACCCGTTATATGGGTCGGACGAATCCCCTCTTGATCAATCAAAACCCACTACATACTCGGCATATACCCAATGATTACCCTTATGTCCACCCAGTTACGGATGACTAGGAATAATATCAAAGTACATGATTCATATGTTGGATACCTTGACGATCTCAGGTCGGAGGACAATTACATCTATAAGAACCACTAATGACATACATATAACGTTCCATGTAGGGTTCTTATGTGGGTCGGTCCAGTCCACAAGTTCTCCAACTTGTACCCGTATGTAGAATTCATATCACATATGCAATTCTCAACATACGCTAGTCTTAATTTATTATTACAACCCATCCGTAATAATAATCGACTAGGGACATTTAAGAATATGAGATATTCTAGGGTTATAAGTATGTGCAAGCGTTTATCTCATAAACGATACTTATTGGAATAACCTTAAGGCGTATACATGACTACAAATAATCATCCATGATTGGCTTTTGGGCATATTATACTAACAATCTCCCACTTGCACTAAAGCCAATCATCCATATATCTCATATATGTGGATCTAGCATGACCGTCATGCTTACGCTGTGTGAGAGGCTTAGTCAAAAGATCTGATACAAAGTTCTCAAATGGAACTTTGTACAGCCACAGTTGTAGGGTCGGCAACTGTTTCTTGCCTGGAACTCTTCCAGCAAACATCGCCACATCCAAGACAAAACACATCATTGATTGCGATATAAGATCATCCCTGTCAGTTTGGAAGCAAGCATCTTTGTAACACTTTACAACAAGCCCATTAACGCTTCCGTGAACCAGGAATGCATCCTTAGTGCTTCTCAAGTACTTAAGGATATATATAACTGCTGTCCAGTGACTTTCACCGGGATCAGATTGGCATCTGCTCGTGACAATCAGAGCATAAGTGACATTCGGTCGAGTACATAATATGGCATACATGATAGATCCTATTGCCGAAGCACAAGGGATCTTACTCATCCGCTCTCTCTCCCTAGTCGCACTAGGACATTGACTCTTTGAGAGAGATATGCCATGTGACATGGGCAAGAAACCCTTCTTGGAATCTTGCATGCTAAAACTCTTTAGCATCTTGTCAACATATGTTCTCTGACTTATCCCGAGAAGCCTTTTGGATCTATCTCTATAGATCTTTATACCTAACACTTAGGCAGCTTCTCCTAAGTCCTTCATTGAGAAATTCTTTTCCAATGAGTAGAATGTCGTCAACGCACAATACCAAGAAAACAATAGTGCTCCCACTAACCTTCTTGTAAACACATGGTTCATCTTCACTTTTGATGAAACCAAACTCTTTGATTACATCATTAAACGAAGATTCCAACTCCTTGAAGTCTGCCTTAGTCCATAAATGGACCTTTGCAAATTACATACCAAATCTCACAATCATGGTATGCAGCTATAGCCAATAGAATCCTGATGGATTTAACCATGGCGACTGGTGAGAAGGTTTCATCATAGTCAATACTATGAACTTGCTTGAAACCTTTCGCAACCAATTGCCCTTTAAAGGTAATCACATTACCATCCATGTCGGTCTTTCACAAAGACCCATTTGCACCCTATAGGTTTTACCCTTTCAGGTGGATCAAACAAGGTCATACCTTGTTTTGATACATGGATTCTATTTCCGAATTCATAGCTTCATGCCACTTCTTGGAGTAAAGACCCGTAATGGTCAACTGATAGGAAGTGGGCTCATCCTTACTTATGAGCATCACATCACCGGTATGAGTCACGAGAAATCCATATTTCTCGGGCTCATGCCGAATCCTATCTGACCTACGCGGTCCATGTGTTACAGGAACAGGATTTTCGTCCACAACACTTTGTGGTTCCTGTTCTTGTTCCATCTCAGCCTCTTTATCTCGAACTTCTTCGAGTTCTATTATCCTCCCACTAATTCTTCTAGAAATAGACATTCTTTCTAGAAAAATAGCATTCCGAGCCACAAACACTTTGTGCTCTAAGGGATTATAGAAACAATACCCTTTAAGGTATCATACAAAAGGCACTTGTCGGATTTAGGGTCGAGTTTATCTGATGCTTCACGTCTCACGTAAGCCTCACAACCCTAAGTCCTTATAAAAGACAAATTGGGACGCTTCCCAATCCATATCTCATATGGTGTCTATCCAACCGATTAGATGGAACACGGTTAAGGTAAATGCAGCACTCAATAATGCATGTCCGTAAGAGGAAGAAGGAAGGTCAGCTTGACTCATCACAGAACGAACCATGTCTAACAAGGTTTTGTTCCTCCTATCGGATACGCCATTCCAATGAGGCATACCTGGTGGAGTAAGTTGTGATACTATACCATAATTCTTTAGATAGTCAAGAAAGTCTCGGTCTAAGTATTCACCTCCTCGATCTTATCGAAGCATCTTAATACTTTCCGAGTCGATTCTGTACTTCATTCTTAAATTCTTTGAACTTTTCAAAGGATTCCGACTTGTGTCTCATTAGATACACTTAGCCGTATCTACTGATGTCATCAGTAAATGTAATGAAGTATTGAAAACCACCTCTAGTCTGTGTAGACTTTGGTCCGCATACATCAGTATGTATTAGACCTAGCAAGTCCTAGGCTCTTCACCTTTACTCGTAAAGGAAGCCTTAGCCATTTTGACTAGTAAATATGACTCATATGTCTCATATGATTCAAAATCAAATGAGTCCAAAGTCCATCTTTATGGAGTTTAGGAATACGAGTCTCATTTATATGGGCCAAACGACTATGCCAGAGATAGGTTTCACTAGAATCATGTAATCTAACCTTCTTCGTATTAACGTCATAGACAGGCGTTTACAGTTTTAGAACGTGCAAACCATCGTTAAAAATGCACCACCATAATCAATTTCTTTGAAATAAATAGAACAACAATTGTTCTTTATTATCAATGAAAAACTTTTCTTGTTCATACAAGACACAGAAATCAAATTTCTGCTTATGGTAGGCACATAATAACAGTTGTCCAGTTCTAAAACCAAACTATTCGGTAAGGATAGATAGAAAGTCCCTACGGCTAATGTAGCAACTCTTGCTCCAATTCCGAGGCGTAGGTCTATCTCATCCTTAGCCAATCTCCCACTTTTTCTCAGTTCCTACACATTTCTGAAATGTGAGAACCACATCTGGTATCTCATACCCACGATGCAGAGGTAGAGATATTTGCCTCTATAACAAAATACCTGAAGCGGAAGTCTCACTTCCCTTCTGCTTCTTTACCTCTTCAAGGTAAACAGGGCAGTTGCGTTTCTAATGGCTTGGTTTGTTGCAACGGAAACAATTTCCTGCCTTTGCAACATCACTTTTGGGTTTCAGCACATGAAAATAGAAGATGCACATACACCAAACCTTTTGGTACATTTCTTCTTCTTCTCAAACTTTGCTTTTCCCTTTCCCTCTCTAAGGAAACCAAGACCCTCTGGGCTCTCAATGTATATTAACATCTTGAGCACATGAGGTCTAACGGGTGATAACTCGGCCATTTTGCATTGGAACAATGCCTTAGAGGTCCCGTACCTCCCATGCCTTGCTTGCTCTCCTGAGAGCATTTTCAGGTGTTCGATCATATCGAGCGCCCCCATGTTCTCATGTTGCTTCTGAAGCTCAGAGTCCGTGGCAATTAGCATAAGGCATGCAACATCCAATGCATCATCAACATGCTTCTCACAAGCATCTACTTCTGCCCTAAAAGCATTAGGCGCCAATTCATTAAGAACAGGCCCTTCAAGGACATACAAATTTTTCTTGTTTGAAGACTATCCTCAAAATGTGATGCCACTCTAGGAAACTATTCCTATTCAGCTTGTCCTACT
>JAKUCV010005378.1:0-34239 GCA_028386065.3 Turnera subulata
CAATTTTATCTTCCGGGCCCCGTCACTGGACAAGCTAGGGTCGTACCTGGTTATTAACTAATTCTGGATGCCAGGCCCCACCACAATCCGGGATCAACATCCCCATATCTCAAATCCGGGATCAACATCCCAATATCACAAATCCGGGGTCAACACCCCAATATCACAAATCCGGGATCAACATCCCAATATCACAAATCCGGGGTCAACACCCCAACCAACAAACCCTCTGACAAGACACCACAGAACTAGTCTCTAAACATCTAGTCGTACCACTACTTTCCAAGTGACAAATATATCATCATCTCAAATTCCAGTTCCATCCATTACTTTTTCATCAAGTTCCCAATTTCTATTATCTCTGATTAATTCCACAGACTTAATCTCATGACACAAATTATTCTAATTTAACAGCTCAACATTATTTCCAGCATGTTATACACAAAACCATCACAATCCAACAACAGCATCAATGATTCCACAGCAATCAGGTAACAGTCAATAATTATTTTATCAGATCAATCTAGCAACAAATACACAACAACAAAGAAACACTCACAGCATTACGGGCATATATCAGAGTTTATCCATCCTCACCTTAGCCGATATCAAGTTTGGAACTGTCCAACTGACTCCAAGTCCGGCTCCTCAGGTATCAGCTCGTTATCAACTCCTATAACAACAAATAATATGCACATATAAGTGGTATGCAATGTCATGCTACTACTGTATTTATGAAAATTAAATACGGACTCGTCAAGGTTTCTTCCCCGGGTTATCTCTATCGTCGTCCTATCTCACCATTTTCTTCCCGGTGTCTAAATAATACTATCCTTATACCTATACTTACTTCCAAGTATTATTCCGGTATGTATCTACTTGATAATACCCTTTCCAATTTATTTCTACAAGTATGTATTTCCCAAAATATTTGTTGAAAATAATTATTATTTACCATCCACATACTCCAAAATAAATACTTCCTCACATGGTATACCTTATATCTTCCAAAATTTTAATTACTATCACTGTTATTATTATTATTTCCATGATCTTCTCCTCAATTTATTTATTCTATTATCGTTTATCATATTTGTATTTTCCTAGGACACTAATTATTTCCAAGTTATATCTATTTTATTTCCAGATTATTGCTTTCCAAAAATACATCCCTTTTATAGTTTTTTTTCCAATTAATTCCTTTTTCCAGAATTTTTAAACCTATTTCTGATATTTATCCTTTTTTTTCCTGGACTGGGCCTAAGCAGTGCTGGCCCAGCTCAATTACTAAGCCCACACTCAAGCTCACAGCCCAGGCCCATCGTCCAAGGCCATTGCGGAAACCCAACAACCCGGCCCGCGTGTTCTAGCCCATCAGCCACACAGCCCAGGCGCGTCTCCGGGTCGACCCGACCCAGAACCACGGCCCGGCGTGTGGGATGGGTCGAGCTCACACCCACGGGTTGTTCTCAACCTTTGGATAGCTCACCTCGGGTCTCTTGAACGGCGACGAGCGGCAGCGCAGCCAGCGGCGTAGGGCAAGGCGTCGACGACGGAGAAGGCGGCGAGGCGACTGGTGGTACTCCCCGTTGCGGCTGTCGACGGCAAGGGAGGGCAGTGGCGTCGGATCCAAGCGGAGGACCGTCGGGTCCTTGGCTGTGTCCGGCGCGTCGTGTGGCGGCAGCAGGCGGCGATGGTCTCCTCAAGTCGGCGGCTGAGTGGAGAGGACGTCGGGGTAGGTGGTGGAGCGGGAGGGGGCTCGGCACTCCTTCCCGTGAACAGTGGCGAGGGGAAGAAAATGAGGAGGAAGGTGGCGAGTTAACGTGCAAAACGGCGTAGTTTTGGTGGTGTTTAGGTGTTTGCTGTTCTTTTTTTCTTTGTTCACTAGTTACTGGTGTTTGCAGAGGATCTTTGCAAATGTTTGCAGAGGGTGTTTGCAGAGGATTTTTGCAGAGGATGTTTGCAGAGGGTGTTTGCAGAGGATGGGTTTTAACGTGGTACATCACAGACAGAAATTCACGTGCCCACAGAAAGAAATTCACAGACTGCACAGTAATGGCATCTTCACTATGCTGAAATACTGTGCACCGTCTGGACTGGAAAAACTAATGCACCCCCTTGACTTGTTCCTGGCCCGATATTTCGGGGTTAATCTCGATTTTTCTTGTCATTCCTGGACCCGAAAAATTCCAACTTTGGTCCGAAAAATCCGCAGAAAAATCCCGAGCGTGGGACAGGGCTCGGTTTCGGATTCCGAAGCGTAAATTTCCGTTAATTAATTATTCAAGATTAATTTAACAGTAATTAACTGTAAAAATAAATTTTACGGTGACGGTAAAAACACAAAAATTACCGGGGTTGTTACAAATCTGGTTATTCTTGTCCATTTAGAAATAATGAAGTTGGTCTTTAAGAAATTCAAATACTATTGGTACTAGTTCTCAATTTGTAAATGACAACCTATATTTAAAGCTTCATATATTGAATTCTTGCATGATAAGGCATGGTACAAAATAGAAATTGACTAATATGGAATTAATTTATTATATCTATTATTGGTGGCCACAATGATAGATATAATAAATAAGGTGGAAAATCTCTAAAGCCTTTCTCTTAATTCTTAGAGGTATATGATTTCTAGTACACAATGTTGTGTAAAACTAAGAAAATGGTATTGCTGAAAGATGCAAAAAAATGCTTAAGGACATGGTAAGATATATGATTAGTCATTATATTTTACCAATTTCGCTCTAAGAAGAAGCACTAAAGATGCAGCTTATATCCTCACTAAGGTTACAGTCAAAGTAATAGCTATTACTCCTTATGAACTATGGACAAGCTAGAAGCCTAATATTAGGCATCTATTCATTTGGGGTGATCCAACTAAGGGTAGGCCATTTAGGCCAACATAAAGAATTTGGATCTAAAGATAGGTAGCTACTACTTTGTTAAGTAACTTTGAGTAATTATGGGGTTTCAAGTTTTTTGTCCCACAATCTAGTTATTTTGTGACAGGAATCCAGATTTCTTGAGGAAATTGAGTTTGGAGGGGAAGAAAAGATGGGAAACATTGTCTTTGAAGGGGAATTTATTTCTCTTCTTATGGTTTTTTATAGACAATGATTAGGTTTCCATCACTGATGTTATTCAAGATAACATTGTATGAGTCTCTCTCTGAAATTCAGAAATCATTCATAAGGTTCAAACTCAACAACCTCAAGAACAAGTGCCGCTAAAGAATTCCACTTGAGAAAGGAGAAGTGCAAATTCGAATGATTATATTGTCTTTTCCTAAGAACATAAGGATGATGTAGGATTGATGGAAGATGACCCTTCATGCGAGTACAACAATGTCAATGGTGATGATGTCCTATTGAAGCAGGCATGGCACAGAAGGTGGACCGCTCTATTAATAGTGGGAAATACAAACACTAAGCTATTTCTTGGATTACCGGCCACGCTTGAGGCGGCGCCCGGTGGTGGATACATCCCCGTTGATGTGCTAGAGAGGGAGTGCAGTATTTCAGGGTTTTCAAGCCCCAAATATAGAAGAGTTTTGCTATATATGGGACCGACACCATGACAGGTCGAGTGGTTATAGTAGCCAAATCAAGAGCACTTGTGAGCCGGAGGATGCTTTTTCTGCTGAAAAGCTGATCTCCTATGTGTTTTAGGATTATGTCAATTACAATGTTAATCAACATGGTATGTCCACTACCATGGATGAATCATCTTATAAATAAGTGTACCAGATTTAGTCAGGGGCAGAGGATAAAAAGATGATTCTTTATATGCATCCGCACTATTTAGTATTTACCCCTTGTTTGTACATTTGCAATCGACTATAAAATAATTCTTAAGTTCGAAGAAAAAGCTAAGAATTATTTAATATTTTAACAAATGATACCGAAAACATATCATCAGTGTTAACTATTTATGTTTGTAGAACGGAAAAAACAAGAAAATCGTAAGGGAAAAACAGCGACCCCGGGATCACATATTTCTGGTTTGCTATTAAATGTAAACTGAAGCAGCAAACAAATTTCTTCAAAACGATATAGAACAACTAACGTAATTAGGAGGAACCATGAGTAAGTATATGCAAATTACTAGCCAGCCAAATTGGTATGCTTTGGAGAATTTTTAAAAAAAAAAATTGTAAAGAAGGTTTTATTTTTTATGAAAAAAAGAAGGTTGCTTAGGAACTTGAAAAAGCGGATGCGCAATGTATGATTATGAACTCGTGGGCTTTCTAGTAACCCAAATTCACGTATGGGATTTCACGTTATTTCTATGGTCCAAATTTGAAAATCAAATTTAATACATTTTGGGTCGTGCTTGAACATATCAGCCCTTTTGTCAAGGTATATGCAGCTATTGCAATGCAAAAGTTTAGTTGGAGAATATGGAGCCCAGTGGGCTTCGTGAAGATGTAAAAAACCAAACGTTATCGCGGAGATATGGCCATGACGCCATATGCCACTTCCGCTACGCGGCCCAAGCTACCTCTGTCAATAGTTTGATTCTTCTTTTTTCTTCTTCATAGTGATCAATTGTTTGATTCTGAAATAATATAGATCACTCCACGGTAAAAAAAATATATATATATATACCTCTGATGAAAATTTTAATAAGGAATATTATCTATGTTTCTGTCTAATAGTTTTTGCAAATCTCGCTTGCACATTATAATATATATAGCTAGAAATTGTAAATACGCATCCAAATTTTAACATGTAAATTGTAAAGTGTGAACTCCATAAAAAGATAACTTTTGCCATTAATTTTTAGTGCCTATATTCACCTTATCGTCGGAAGATGAAATTAAATAAAGTCAAGAATCCGTTCCTACAAAGTAAATGAGCCGGTAAACCTGGTATCTTTCTTAATTTTTTTTTAATGCGAAATAAAAGTCAGATCAACTAATAATAGTTGGAGAGACTCTGGAATAAAAAGTCCCGTATAATTAAGATTAAAGCAAACTTGTAAGATCAATCAGTGAGCTCGTTCAACTATTCAAGATGAGGTCAAATAAATTTTTTCTACAAAATATGAGGAGGAGGACGAGTCATCGAGATCAGTAGAGCTATATAAGTACACCTTTTACATGCCTTGTTTATCTAGTAGTATACATTAATCTCAATTGCCCACCAGCATTTTACTAAAAATTTGAGAGATTCTCTTCCCAATGAGATAATATAAATATTGCGGAGTTGTTTGAGGATTGACATTTACTTTTGTCCATTCCAATACTTGGTAAATTAGAGGTAGCTTTATCTCTTACGTTTTTCCTTTCTTTGGGAAAGTTGCTCTTTTCGGTTTTCACATCATCACATGCAATATGATTTTTAATTATAACCGGATATCATCAAAAATAAACCTTCACTCCACTCATGTGATTCTACGCGTACCAAGAAAATAAGTGGTCCTTGCAAGTTACAGGTGCAAAAATATTAAAAATACGAAGCTTCAAATCTTACCGAATCGTGTTAAAATGTTGTTTTCAACTTCCTAAATCATTTAACTATTTGTTAATTCATAAATTTTCTTTGAGTTTCTTTTGATGTTTTGATACTGGCTTTAAACAAAATCCCCCACTTGGATGGTACCATGTGCCTCGTCAAAGAATGGGGATGCTGGAAATTTTAAACGTGTGGTGTGGCCTGTAAGTATTAAAAATTGTACCAACATAGTACAGCGAGGTCAAGAAAATTCTATATGAATCATGCACAACTTACTTAGTGTCCAAATACTAATCAGTCGCTACTTTTTTCCTAAATTTATCGTTTTCTTCTAATTGCTATTTTTTAACATATCCTTTAGTTTCCCTGTTAATAATCATTTAGATATAATTTAATTAATTATGATATTTTCTCCGGCTAATTTAATTACATTATCTTGATACCTGTACCCTCAGCTTAATTTATTTCACGAACCCCCTGTGGCCCTGTTCAAGTCACTTCCTTGCTATTTGATGATGTTTTTTTTTTTATGCTAACCAAGATTTTTATTGATGAGGGATGGAATTTGGTCTATTTGATGATGTAATGGTAAGAATAAGATCTTCTCCCCAAACCTGTCTCACAAATTTCTAATCTAAAGTAGAACGGGATTTGATTTACAACTGTTTGTCCTGTATCTATTATCGCTACAAAAAAGATGGAGCATTATATGAATGGAAATTGGCATTAATCGCTGCAATATTATGCAATAATCATGATATTGTTGGGGCATATTTTCTTTTTTTTATGGGGAAAAGAGCAGTCTTTATTGACTAAACTGTGGAGTACATAGTACGTGGAACAGGTATTCCACTAAGATCATTTGTAAGAAAAGCAGGACAGGCCCCTGGAGGCTGCACTAAATGCGAAACACCAAGTGGAAAAGAAAAGCTAAATATTCTGCAGTCCAGTTTGCTTCCCGGTACACATGACGAAGCTGGATATGCCAGGGACGATGTAGAAGCTCCTGCACAGCACAAAGCAATGTTGCATTTCGTTTACACCGAACATCTAAGTACTGCACAACATTAGTTGCATCAATCTCGACCTCAACTTGACGGAACCCCATCTCCCAAGTCCTGGAGAGGCCAACAAAGAGACCCCACAGTTGGGCTGTGGTAGGCGAGCACTACCCAAGATTGAAATAGAATCCAGAAATCCATTCACCATCCTCATTACGAAGAACCACACCTGCAGCTGCCTCCATCGTTTGTAACTTCACCGCACCATCAGAATTTAGCTTGACCCATCCCATATGTGGGCAGGACCAACGGACCATTATAGACTGAATCAGTTGTCCTCCAAGATTAATTCGCCTTGCCTTCCGAATAGATGCCGTATACTCAGAGGCTAGCCTCAGAATGAAAGCACTTGGATTGAAGGGAGCCTCCATCTCTGGGTCAAAGACTTGAGCATTACGCTATAGCCAAATACACCAACAAGCCACCCCAAAAAGTACATCCCACAGGAAATTAGCATGCACCACATGGTGACATCTCATATTCACCAACAACCAATCACTTATAGAGAAAAGAAAGAACTAGGCAAAAAGGAGCTGAAGCTCACCCATATATCACGAGCCCAAGGGCAGTCACGAACAAGGTGCAAAGAAGACTCAGCAGCCGAATGACAGATGGGACACCAGGGATCAACAGACAGATGTCGACGAACTCTTGTAACATTCGTCATTACTGCATCCCTGGCGAGCAACCATAAGAAACTAGCAATCTTGGGCGGCCCCTGCCACCTCCATATCAGCCCCCAAAGGGGAAAGGGGGTAAGCATCGGTCCTGCAGAGATGAGAGAATAAGCCGAGCTTGTGGAGAAGTCACCTGAAGGCGTCAGACTCCAAAATACAGAATCAGGCCCAGCACCAGGCCGTGGAACAATAGTGGCCGCAATGCGCAGGAAAATTGAAGAGGGGAGAAAGGCTTGAAATCGTGCCCAGTACCAACCTCCAGACGGAGAAATGTAGTTAATAACAGGTTCCAAAACCCAATTATCTGGGACTAGTAATAAAGCCTGCTCCCACAACGGGCCAACTCCCTCCACCCAGGAGTCAAGCCAAAACTTTACTCTTTGGCCATCCCCGAGAATCCATTTTGCACCTTTTATGATGATTGGCCATGAATTGGAAATCCCCCTCCATAAAGAAGAACAGTTGTTGGTTGGCAAAGTAGCTGGGAAAAACTCAGAGGAACCAAGATATTTGGCCCGGAGGATAGCTACCCATAATGCATTTGGTTGAGTGAGAAGGCCCCAGCCAAGCTTAGCAAGCATCGCCTCATTCTGAAACTCCATTTGCTTCAAACATAACCCACCAAGCTGTTTCGGCAACGGGCCCAGTCTATTGTTGGTACCCATATTGATTCAATGGAAATATTGGAGTCATTGATTGATATGCATCCACACTGTTGATTGTATTCGGGCCTCTTTTGTAGTCATAAGGTCTCTTTTGTTGACTTGTATTTCATGGAATTATAGTTGTCAACCGAGTCCGCCTCTCTCGAGAAAATTCACTATGGATCCGGTCATCACTTGTCACTCAGAGATGTAATCCTTGGTTCCCTTCATTAAAGTCGATAGGCTACCTCCTCATTGGTCATACGAGTATACCCAGCCCGAGTGGTCTCGATCTTGCCTAAGCTTCATGGTCTCAGTATTTTTTTTGCCTATGGTTGCTAGTCCCACAAAAAAAAAAGAAAAAAAAGAAAAAAATAAAAAAGAGAGAAATCTGCTAGGTTGAAAACCCAGAAGGGCGGCTTAGGCAAAAGTTAAGACAAGTCTGCTAGGTTGAAAACCCGAGAGGGCAGCCTAGGCAAAAGTTAAGGCCAAACTGAAAGTGGGGTAGTAGCCAATGACAACAAAGAGACATCTACATGCTAGATCACATTGCTCTGGCAATTCCCGAACCACCCGGTTTCAGCAAAAAGGGTATACAAGCACCTGGGCACGTTGCCTCCATATATTTTTGAAGGGATATCCATTCATCCATCCGCCTTGGCTTGATTGAACAATCTATCTATCAAAACCATTTTTACAAGGAATGCTCACCTCTGGGGTCTCAGCTAGAATTTGAAATGAATGAGTTCATAGTCATTGAGAATTCTTCTCTTTGAAGCTTTTGTGTTTTTGATGGGATAACTCTCGTTTTCTCAAGTTGCTTAACTTTCACCCTGGCTCGAATAATTTTCAATGCTCATGCATCATATTAGGGGCATTTACACCCAAACACACCATGCAGAAGTAGAGAGCACTTGCACTTAAGAAACAAACACATCACGTAGAATTAGGAAGCACTTGCACCTGGAGAGAGGAAAGAGAGAAAAGGGAGAAATATGTCACAAGCACTTGCATCCATAAACTCATATGTAGAAACTAGGGGCATCCTTATGCATTGAAAAGACGACACACTTAGACATGCTCATGCATCATTTACATGTAGAACATGGATTCCTTGAGAAGGTAGACTTGGTTGACGATAAGTGATCAATGAAAGTGACAACATCTTAAATTCATCACTTGATATAGACTTACATTTCCTAGGGTTGATGACTGGAGGGGCATGGCATGCCCGAATCTTCAGATGACTTTACCTGTAGAATAACAGGCATGCCATGCCCACACTCGAGATGTAGACATTATGATCACCCGCAGACCCTAGGGGCACGACGGCACCCGGTTTTTTATTGATGTTGGGCATTCTTGAGAAGATATAAGGCCCAAGTTTTTTAAGTTGTTGCTTGTTGTCTTGGGCATTCGAGGAGATGTAAGTCCCAACTTTTGTTGATGAGTCGAGATGTGAGCTTGGGCATTCGAGGAGATGTAAGTCCCAACCTTTGTTGATGAGTCGAGATGTGAGCTTGGGCATTCAAGGAGATGTAAACCCAAACTTTTGTTGTTGAGTATGGGCTTTCTCAATAGAATGAGTTATTAGGCCAAACCCTTTTGTGAAATGATACTAGGGGCACGGTACCCGAACCTTTGTTGATTATGGACCGGTGAGCTTGAGAAATAGAGTAGACTTCCATCTGTGGGTAAGGGGCATGCTAAGCCTCCAATCTTAAGATCTCTTGATCCCCCTTTAGTCGCTTGGCTATATCCTCATGGATAAGATCTCTTGATCCCCCTTTAGTCGCTTGGCTATATCCTCATGGATAAGATCTCTTGATCCCCCTTTAGTCGCTTGGCTATATCCTCATAGATAAGATCTCTTGATACCTCTTTTAGTCTCTTTGACTATGTCTCTCTAAGAAAGACAAACGATGGTGTGGAGGCGAAGCACCCTGGTTGAAGTGAGAATACGTAACCAAACCCCACTTAGGGTACCACGCCGATAGTGCATTAGAAAAAAATCCCTCTAGGGTAAGGATGATAGATTTTCAAGAGAGAAAAGGAAAGTTTCCCCAAGGAGATAATCCCGAACCTTCAGGATGAGATGATTTCCGACAACCATGAAACTGGGATGAGATGATTCCCATAAATCGAGGGCCAATCCCTCAAACCTTCGGATTGAGATGATTCCCGAAGCGGAGCATGGGATGCTCCAAACCCTTGCCACACACCACACACATTAATCATTCAAATTTGGTTGTTCTTGTCTTGCGTTGTTTTGTCCTTAGTCTATAAGGACTCATCAACGAGGGGCATCTGTGAACACCCGAATTTGACCCACGAAAATTTCATTAAAATTAGATTCTAGACATGCTTAAGCTCAAGGTTGATGAGATGATTTGATTTTGAGTGAAGGCATGATAGGAATTTAACCTAGTGGAATTAATGTATTTTGATAATCTAAACCTTCATGTGTTTGATCCTAGGATTAATGAGATGATTTAATCTTAGGATAAAATGTATAATAAGGTTTATGTGCATTAAAATATGTTGCTTTGGGCCTTTTATTTGTTTTTAACCCAATTATATTGAGATGATTTATTCTTGGGATAGGAATGGATATTAGGGTCCAAATTAATTATTCTCCAGAGTTTGTCCAGCCCATTAATACATTTCTTGCAGATCAATTTTAGCTCTGATTTTCGTGGAAAATCGGAGTTAATTATCATTTAAGTAGATTTTGTGTTTTTGGTATGATTTTGGGTGTTAATGTGTAATCTTTTGATTATGGAATGATTTGGGGGAGTGCTAATCAAGTAATTGAGTGATTCTGGGTAGATTAGGGGTTGATTACGCGGTAGGATCAAATCAGAGCTGGATTAGGGGGATTGAGGAGCAAAAAAGGAAAGAGCGCACAAAACCGGGAGGGCTAGGCGGTCATCACGGGATGGCCACCAAGCCCTGGCGGTCTTGTGGCCATGACTGCTGGTCATGGCGGTCATCCAAGCCATGACCGCCGACCATGGCGGTCATGGGTGCCCAGGATCTCCGAAAATCTCCGATTTTTGTTTCTTTTTCGATCCCACGCGGTTTTGGACCAGATTTTCGGGCATAATCTTCACCATTAAGCAGGTCCACGCCCCTAGGCTTCCAAGAACACTATAAATAGGGCCCCTCACATAAATTTCAAAGGACACACAATCTTTCTCACATACACACCCATAAGCTCTTCTTGCTTGGAGAAACTCTACTTCTCCAAGCTTAGAAATATTTTCTAAGGCAGAAACTCTGGAGGATTTTTGTGGAAAGCATCAAGCAGTAATCTTGCAAGGAGAAATCAAGAAGAGGCTCAACCATAAAGCTAAGGAGTGGCAAGAAGGTGGGTGTAGAACTCAACCCATTGCATGGAGCTAGAGGAGGGCTACATAAGGTAATTCTAGACCCTTTTTTAATTGATTCTTGGTGATTGATTACTGGTGCTTTTGATGATGTAAGTGGCCACTGTGTGCCATGTTTAGAACTACGTGGCTTTGACCCCGATCACTCGGGTACGTAGGTAGTCTCGGTCTCACAACGGGATGCAAGCCAAGTCTTTTCCTCCCCCTTTCTTTGTTTTCCACACTTGCATACTTGCACACTTGCACAAGGCGCACTTTTCTCTTTGATTGCACAAGATTTCGGCCCAACATGGATGGGTGCCTAACACCTTCACATCCGTGACGAACCTCCGATCCCATATCTTTGGTTCGCCATGACCATGTTGCCTAAGGAGTCGTTTGAGGGTTTTTTCCTAAGTTTTGTCCCTAATAAAACTTAGGTGGCGACTCTAATGATATGGGATTGACCCGAGGAAGAAGGTGAAAGGGATAGGTGAATAGGCCCAAGTGATTTTGGGTCGGGTATTCACATATTATTTGCTGGTTCAGAGATATACCAGGTGAGGATATAAACTTATAAACTGCGGCATGCCGCTTGTGATGCTCAAGCTGTTGTTTGAATTATTTGATATTGTGATCGTATTGCGGTTACTTGCCTTGGTATGATTTATTGGACTCTGTTGAGATTCATGTTGTGATGATTGCTTTGATTCTGATTTATTGAATTCTTTTGTGATCTCTGTTGTGAATCCTATTGTGGTTGTTCTGATGCAAAATTCCTTGGTTGAGCTGCTGTGTAGTTATGACTCCTATGATTATTACTAATGGTTTGGATCATGTGATTGAACTCAATGATTTCGTGTGAATTTTGTGATTATTGTTGATGGAGATTCTTGTGACTGATTTTGGTAAAATCCTAATGATTCACGGTTTGTTGTTGATATTAGACTGCTATCAGAGGTTTTGAGTCTGATAGCTGTGATCTAAGCTTTATGGTTGAGATTCAAGTCGTGTTGAGATATATTTTCCAGATGAGCTGTGAGGTCGGTTGCCTGCTCGGGATCTGTGATTATGGTGGTATACTGGAATAGAATGATATCAGTACTTAAGCATCACGTAAGTAGAGGTACGACCCGATGGTTTGGAAATTAATTTTGGGATGCTATGGTCGGTTACTTGGTTGGGGGATGTTTATCCCGGTTTGGTTGGGTTGTTATACCCGGTATGATATTTTTGGGACGTGGTCCCGGTATGGTGGTTCTTGGGTTGTTGAACCCGGTATGGTTTTATAATTTGGGACGTGGTCCCGGTTTGGTATGGTTTGGTTTGCTCTTTGACCTAGCATCCGGAATTAATTGATAACCTGGTACGACCAAAGCTAATCACGAGATGTTGACCAGAATGTGAAAGACGGAGAGAAAAATAAATAAATAAAAGAATACTAAATGTCACAGTTGGATGTTGGTACGGCCGGATGGTAGTTACTTTGTGATTTGTGATGAGATAGGAAGGACTGCGGGACTTCCGCCGGGAACTACGGGCCGGTTATTTGTGATATTTTTGGATTTGACGGGGAGTACCCTGGAGTTAGCTAACTTGGCTTCCAGGCATGGCCAACATCTGAATTGTGACAGGGCCCTAATAAATTAAATAACCAAACTTCTCAAACCCAACGTAGGATGTCTAGTAGCGGGTATCCTCACCAGGTTTTGACATATAGGATTTTAGAATTCTTCATGTATTGTTATGTGGATGATTTTAAGTGTAGTTTTAATCAATTAAATTTTGACATATGGCCATGATGACAAATATAATTATCCAAAAAAATTAATATTAAAAAAATCCTGATAAAAATTAAACTCTCATCAGAAAAGTTTATGAAATATATCTAATAAGAATTAAACTCTTATCAGAAAAAAGTCATTCAATATATATATATATATATATATATATATATATATATATTATATATATAATATATATATAATATATATATATATATAATATATATATATCTGATAAGAATTATATTAGCTTTAGATTGATAAACTTTACAACTGATAAAGATAATACTGTTATTCAAAAATAACCTTTTATCATTTTTTTATCGTTTATCTCTTCACAAATTTATTCTCCATCATCTCTCTTTAAATATAGGACTCTACCTGTGTATGTGAAATAATAGTCTCTGTCTGTGATACAGTTTCTCTATTCCTTTATTCTCTTTTACTTCTTCTTTATTTTGTTTCTATTTGTATACACAAGGTCTAGATACAATCTATATGTGATATAGTTTCTTTATCATTCACTCATTCTCTCTTATTTTTATTTTGTTTTATTTTTATTTGCATACTTACCAATGTTGGTATAGTATTAAAATTATTTTGTCACCCTTAGTTAACATCCTATTTATTTTTATCTTTTTTAATTTCTCCAATCTATTTTAATTGTATTTTTCGTTTGTGTAGGACAATAATCTTGTGGAATCCACGGGAAGAGAGCTAGTTTTTAATTATAACCGGATATCATAAAAAAAAAACCTTCACTAGACTAATGTGATTCTACGTGTACCAAGAAAATAAGTGGTCCTTACAACTTACAAGTGCAAAAATATTACTAAAAAATATGAAGATTCAACCTCCTAAATCAAATAACTATTTATTACTTTCCTCTGTTCCATTATATCAGACTTTTAAGCTATTTGCACACCTTTTAAGAAATTCATACTTAATTTTATTAATTTTTATTACTTAAATTAAATTTAATAATTGTGGGATGGATATAACAAATAAAGGGTAAATATGAAAATGCCTCTTGAAAATCTAACTATGCCTTACATCTTGAAATAAAATGAAAACTCTTAAACGTTTAATTTAAGGAACAGAGGGAGTAATTCAAAATAGTCCGATCTCATAAATTTTCTTTTGAGTTTCTTTCGATGTTTTGATGCTGGCTTTAAACAAAATCCCCACATGGGTGCTACCATGTATCTCGTCAAAGAATGGGGATGGTAGATATTTTAAACGTTTGGCCTGAAGTACTAAAAATTGCACCAACATAGTATACCTAGGCCAAAAAAATTCTACATGAATCATCCAAAAAAATACCTTACTTTTTTTTTATGCTAAATCATTCATAACTTACTTAGTGTCAGAATACTAATGAGTCGCCATTATTTTTTCCCTTTTAATTTATTGTTTTCATCTAATTACTCTTTGTTAACATATCCTTTATATAGTTTCTCGGTTAATAATCATAAAATATTTTATCCGGCTAATTTAGTTACATTATCTTGCCAGCTTACTTTGTTTCATGAATCCCCTGTTCAAGTCACTTCCTTGCTATTTGATGATGTATTGGAGAGATCTTCTCCCCAACCCCAAACCTGTGTTACGAATTTCTAATCTAAAGTAGGGACTTGCCTTCTTGTTTTAAAAAGACAAATGAAGCATATATAGCTGGCAAGATAATAGGCACTCGAAATACGAGACCAGCGGGCTTAAGGATTTGGTAAACTGTTTGTCTTGTATCTATTATCGCTATCCCAAAATATGGAGCAATAGCTGAATGAAAATTGGCATTAATGTTAGGGAAAAACTGCAAAAGATTCGTGGAAAAATAAAAGAGTAAATAGTTTTTTTTGTCCTTAGTTTTTGTTGATTTTGCATATGTTGTCACTCTTGGTTTAATTTCACTTACTATGTCCCTGAACTTACGATTTACCGGGCCACTCTGTCCATTTTACACCGTACAGCCAGTTGATAACGGTAGGGTTGACACGTGTCCCGTGGGGCCATGGCACTCACATTTTTTATCCTTTTTATTTTTTCCTAATTAATTGTTTTATTTCTTTTCTCTTTTTCTTTTTTCTTTATTTTTCTTTCCCCTCTCTATGATCTATCTCCCTCCTCTATCTCCTCTCTCACTTTCTCTCATCCTCTCTCTCCCTCTCACGAGATTGCCGAGCCCAATTCTAGCCACCGCCCCCAGCGTCTTTAGTGGGTGACGAGTACCAACGGGAGGGCAGGGGGAGGACGGCTCCCTCCTTGCTTCTTCCGTCCGATTTGGCCATGATTCATCTGTTCTCTTTCATGTCGAGGCAGTCAGGGTCATGGCTTTCAGAGAATCCAGCTAGGAGACCCACGGCGAGGCAATGGTTAGGCTGCCATGGCGCGATTCGACATTGTGTATTTCTTGGATTCAAACGCCGGTGCATCCTGTGTATGAGTTGTGGCAGTGGATGCACTTCTCCGGTGAACCGATTGTGAAGGAAAACAAAACGCGAGCACAGCTGCACAAGTATTGATATGTTGCCCCCTTTTTTGTTTTAAGTTCTTTTGCTTGGTTAATTTGATGTTCTGGGTTGTTATAGGTGCTCGATTGTTTAACTACAGCCGCGCCTCAATCCTCCACAACCGCCACTGCCACTTTCGGAGTCGAGTTTGTGTTGGTTGTCGCCTCAATCTTCTTGTGATGTTGTTCGCCACTGCCACCGTGATTATAGAGAGCATCAATCACCAAATCTTATTGCCGACTCAAACCCACCGCACCGCCCCCGTCAACAACCAATTCGCCGCCAACAATCTACACAATTTTACTGTCAATCACCGCCACAAGCACAACCAACACTGAAACAGCAAAACCAATCCAAGACCTGTAAATACCCACAAAGCTCAATCTGTCAAGCTTTTACCAATCCATAGTTATGGTTTTGCCCCAATCATACTGAGTATAGGTTCGACCTTGAACGCCGCCGTTATGTTGACGTCCTCCGCCTTCTACGGCTTATGCCCTTGAGGAGGCGTCCGGTTGATTGGCAGCAGCAGCCTTGGTGGTGGGTTGAGTGGAGGCGACGACTTTCGTCATTGTTAGTTTCCTCGAGCACACGGCCGGTTGAGTGGAGGCTATACGACCTTCGTGGTGGTTTGTGTCTGCTCCAGGACGGAGCGACTTCTTGCAGCGCCGCCCAAGCGAAAAAGGCGACGGCGATGGCTGCTCCATGTTGATTGTCTTGAAGAGATGATTAAACCTTAGGGCTAGATACATAACTAAAAAAACAACGATGTCGTTTTAATATGTTACCTACCCGGGCTTTTTGTTTAGTGTGAACAGGTCCCACAGTCTCTTAACTCTCTTTTGCAAACAAATAACAAAAAAGGATTTATTTATTTCAAGGATTTTGAGAAAAAGGAAAAAATGATTAAAAAATAGGTAGAATATTTTTTTTTAAAAAAAGACAAGAAAATAGCACTGACATGTTCTTTTTAGCAATTTATTTTTTGGTATTATTATATAATCGATTTTTTTTTTAGAATCAAAGTAATTTGTATTCCAAAACTTGGTTAGGGAAGCCCTAACAATATGTACACTGTGTGAAGGTATACAATGAAAGAATCAAGGCAACAAAGTGTTAGGCATTTAAGCCATCAAATTTTATACACCAGTAAGAACATAAGGTCTGTAACTCCAGTGAAAGTGGTCGTGGCTTGAGTCGAGTGAGACTGCAAAACTTGAGTTTTAAATCGGAACAGATTGTAGCAACAATGTCATCAGGATATTTGTAGTGGTGGGAAAATAGTCTCGCATTCCTTTCACGCCAAATATGTGAGATACAGGCACACCAAGCTGTGCGCAATATCAGTGATTTGAGAGTTTTCTTCTGCAAAAACCTCTTCGCCCAAAGAAATTCAGAATGCCAGGAGCCAACAGATTTGGAGATGTTACATAGGAGGAGAAGGCGATACCAGATTTCATTAGAGTAAGGGCATTCAAAGTATAGATGATCCCGAGATTCCTCCCTGTGATTGCATAGAAGACAACTAGTATCAGATGTAATACCCCACCAGCTTAACCTTTTCCGAGTGGCCAATCGATCAAGGATAGCCAACCAAGATATGAAGCTGTGCTTTGGGATATGTCCAGCAGCCCACAATAATTTGAACCAATTAACGCAGGGTTGTTTTGTCCGAATAAATTCCCAAGCACTTTTTACAGTGAAGGAACCAGAAGAGGATAATGTCCAGCAGATTTTATCTTCATCAAGAGAAGGGACTATTGTATTATTGTATTATTCGTATTATCTTCAGCACCTTCTATTTTCATTATATAATCGATTTATTTTAATTAAAAAAATATTTTAGAAAGTATTTTAGGAAAAAAATGAAAAAAAAGTTTAAAAATGGGCATCTCATGGGCCCCACTACACAAGTGTCAACACCACTGCAATTCACTGGCTATAGCTTGTAAAAAGGACAATATGTCCCGGTAAAATGTAAGCTAAGGGACAATATAAGTGAAAATAAACGAGGAGGGACGACAAACGCGAACTCGATTAAGTGGAAGGACATAAAAAATTTTTTTACCAAAAATAAAAGGGACACAAAGAATTTAACGTGGTTCGGCCTTAATCTTGCCTACGTCCATGATCTTCAAAACTTCCACTAATATAAAAATATTAGTCTTACAAAGAGAGATTTCAATCTAAAATAGTATCCTACAAAAGTGTTTCCCAAAAAAATGCCCCAAAAGTATTTTCTCACTATTTTGTCACTCACTAAATACGAGGGACTGTTTTGTCACTTTTGAAATTTAGAAGGACTAAACTTCTTCTTCCTAAAAATAAAAGGACTAAATTTTCCTTCTCTCTCTCCCTCTCTCTTTTCCTCTCACTTTCTTCTCTTCTCTGCATATTTCTTCTACCTCACACTCACCTTTTCTTCTGTGAGTTGTGTTTTGGCAAATGAATTCATTCCCTATATATAGGGAATGGATCATCAACCATGTCAACAAATGGGTACTTAAATTCCACATTTGGGTGATTAACTTCCAGCTTTGGGTACTGTTTTTTCTGGTCTTCTTTTGCAGCTTCGGGTGTGTTTTCTTTGACGAAAGAAAAATTCAGCCCACATACCTAACAATCTCCACCTTGGGCTGAATTTTGCTTAGTATTCTTCATATTTTTGTCTTCTTGACCCATATCTGCTTCAGTGTTCTGCATGCTAGTGTATGGCTACCTTCACTACTACTAGTCATCATTGCAAAGCCAACCTTTCTCTTGTTGGATGCAACAATATTCTGCTTTCTGCCTGATACTGTACAAGCCTCATTCTCTGTATTATTTTTCATTACCCTTCCAATTAACCTATAAAGGTTCTTCTCCATCAATTCCTCCTTCATAATTACTAAGGCGCCTTTTGTAACCTTCAAAACTCCACCTCGAGAAGAAATGCCACATCCTCTCGAATCAAGTCTACCAAGGAAAATTAAATTTCTTCCAAGCTCCGGCACATGCCTCACATCACCAAATATCTTCACAAAGCCGTCATGCATCTTTATTTTCACACTACCAACACCATGAATTTTAAATTCATGATTATCTACCAAAACTACCGACACTCCATTACCGCAAGGCTTGTAACTGCTAAACCACTCCTTATTTGCACAAATATGAAATGAACAGATAGAATCTAAAATCCATGAATCATCAGTCTGATCACCTTTACTTTTTTGTACCAAGAAAAATCACCATCAGAGTCATCTTCAACAATCGTAGTTTCGCCAGACTTTTTGTGATTTTTCTTCAGTTCTTCCATATCCTTCTTCATCTGCTCACAATAAAATTGGATATGCCCCTTCTTGTGACAATAGTAGCACTCCTTATCATTATAATCTGTTCTTCCTCTCGAACCAGAACTAGATTTTTTTCCAAATCTGTTAGACCGTGACGGGCCCCTGTCACGGTTAACTTCTGCTACAGCGATATCTTCACCTGTATCGCTACTAGACTGGTTCAACTTGAAATGCTCCATTAGTACTGCTGTCACATCTGCAACTGAAAGAGTCTGCTTTCCAACACACAATGAATTCCTCAAATTATCATATGAATGTGGAAGAGACATCAACAACATCAGGGCCTTATCCTCTTCTTCATAGGTCACATCAATGCTAGCCAACTCCTTAATCAATTTATTAAATCGATTGATGTGATCTACTACATGTGTACCTTGCTGCATCTTTAACTGGTACAACTCCTTCTTCATGAACAACTGGTTTGTAGGTGACTTCGACATGTAGATATCTTCCAATTTCTTCATCAGCTCCACCGGACTTGTCTCGTCCATGACACTGTACTTCACATCGGGTGCAAGAGTCAATCTGATGGTACTGACAGCTCGCTGCTCGAGGTCCTCCCAATCTTCATCCTTCATGTCCTTTGGCTTTTTCTCCTTGCCAAAGAGCGTTTTCATCAGCCCCTGCTGCACCAACAGATCTTTAATATTGCTGTGCCAGAGACTAAATTCCTTCTTGCCATCAAACTGCTCCACCTCAAACTTTGTGCCTGAAACTGCCATCGCGAGCCTTTATCGAACCCGTGCTCCGCTACCAGTTGTTGGGGAAAACTACAAAAGAGTCGTAAAAAATAAAAGGAGACACAAAGAATATAACGTGGTTCGGCCTTAATCTTGCCTACGTCCACGATCTTCAAAACTTCCACTAATATAAAAAAATTAATCTTACAAAGAGAGATTTCAATCCAAAATAGTATCCCACAAAATTATTTCCAAAAAAATACCCCAAAAGTATTTTCTCACTATTTTGTCACTCACTAAATAAGAGGGATTGTTTTGTCACTTCTGAAATTTAGAAGGACTAAATTTTCCTTCTCTCTCCCTCTCTCTTTCTTCTCTTCCCTCCGTATTCCTTCTACTTAACACTCACCTTTTCTTCTGTGAATTGTGTTTTGGCAGATGAATTCATTCCCTATATATAGGGAATGGATCATCAACCATGCCAACAAATGGGTACTTATATTCCACATTTGGGTGCTTAACTTCCAGCTTTGGGTACTGTTTTTCTGGTCTTCTTTTGCAGCTTTGGGTGTGTTTTCTTTGAGGGTTAATGGTATAATTGATACCCGTACTATTTCAAATTCGTCAATTGTATACCCCAACTTTTTTTTCCGTCAATTATATACCTGTACTTTTGAAATTCGCGTCAATTGTGTACCTCGGGCAGCATTTTGATGACGTGGCATGCTGCCCCCCAATAAATTGTGTCACTTTTCCCCATAAATTTTAAATTTAATCATGTAGGTCCACTAAAATTATACAATTAAGTCCTCGAATTTTATTTATATTCAATCAAATCCCTTTTTAGAATGATAGTATTTTTATTTAAATTTTTAGTGTTATACATAATTATTACTTGTGCAATCTTTAATGTTACGATTATTCCTTATATAAATTTGGTTAATTTAAAAACTCAGGGACTAAATCGTTACTCACCATTAGCGGGCAGCATGCCACGTCATCAAAGTGCTGCCCGAGGTATATAATTGGCGCAAACTCACAAAGTAAGGGTACATAATTGACGGAAAAAAAAGTTGGGGCATACAATTGACGAATTTGAACTACTAAGGGTACCAAATATACCATTAACCCTTTTCTTTGACCAAAGAAAAATTTAGCCCACATACCTAACAATTAATCCATGCAATATTATGCAATAATCATGATATGGTTACGCCATAGTTTCCGAAGATTCAGAAATATGTTACTCAAATCTGGTTTATCTTGGAAGAATGACAGTCTTTTTTTTGCCATGACTTCTTTTAATTACTTGTTAATTGTTTTTTTTTTTAACAATATCAAACCGTTGTTAATTGTTATCGTGTATCTTTGCGTTCCAAATCCTCATTTACTTAAGTGGGCTTCATTTTATTGTTGCCTTTCACTTTTTTTTTTTGCACCGTAGAATTAATTTGCCATATTTCTAACCTATTATGCACTTAACACTACTTTAGGGGCTTAGTTACAACCTTTGGTTTGGAAATGCAGTTCACAGTTTCCTTTGATTGCATGGTCCGGCCCGTGAGGGCATTTTTATTTATATATTTCGCAGAAAAAAGGGCTAAAATAGTGTTATTCTTGCTTAGGCTTAGGTCGAGGTCACCTATTATATAATTATTTAGTTCCTGAAAACCCCTCAAATCTAAAGTGTCTAATTAAGATAAGAGTAAAGAAAACCATAGTTAGAAAGTAATGAAACCAGAGGAGACTAATCAAGCTCATAATATATAAGGAAGCATAGCACATAATATTAAACTTAAGAGATGATCCATTACTTTATTTAGATATGAATATTGTGGTAGCTTGGTAGCCCAAGTAGTCCACTTATACATCGGATCAATAATCAGTATTGTACGTACGACATGAGATAATTAACTTGGTAGCCCAAGTAATTTAAGTACATAGGTACCTAGGAGGAGTGCAAAGCTGGAGAGCTCTACACGAGTTTTATCCCGTCAAAATTAGATGCCTCGATGAATAAGAAATATTCAAAGTAACGAGGCTTATAAACCTCAAGTGCCAAACGATTTATACCATGTTCAATGTCGTAGTGAGGCTGGAAGTAGGATCCAACAGGAGTTCCATCGTTATAATAAATGCTATTAACCACCCCTAAATGGCCGTCACTGGTCTTGTACACCCTGAATCTGGATGGTTCGTAGAAGAATTGGGGTCGAACAAGTTGTACCAAATAACTTGACCAGGTATCATCGCGGCGATGCCCCCATGTGGTTTGTTGGATGCAGGGAGTAGCGGAATTATCGGTACCCACAAAGCTGATGTATACTTCGATCTGGACGTTATTAATGGGAATAGTTTCCCCATTAGGAATTGTAAATTTTATTGGGATGCCAATATCACCCTCAGGTGTGAGAACTACTGCAGATGGACATTCTTCGCTCCCGAGTCTCTGTGGGGCAAAACCACCGAAGTTGGAGTTATTTGTTTTGGATACTGGTATCATGTAATAGGGAACGTTGGTGTACAACACATCTACGTAGCTGCTAGGATTAGCTGCATCTGAAGATGAGATCATATGCCTGGAGGCAAAAAGAAAGAGAGAGAGGGCTACTTGTAGAAAAGTGGCCATTGCTTTTTGTGAAAGATCGGCTAGCTAGCTTCTTCTTTAATGTTTTTGAGGTGGATGAACATGGCATGCAAAACCTGCCTCAATTTATAGAGCTACGAAATGCAGCAGGATCGAGACATCTTAATTAATTAATACTTAATTCTATAGCTACCTAAGTTGGCAATAATAAATACCAAATATTTAATAAAATTCTCCCTACCAACGTATCAAAGTAAAATCAACAAATACAAGAGTCAGGATATTTTTATATTTTTTACATAGAAAATCCCTAAGTAAAAACCCACTATCATCGGACCATCTTCTACCTAAGAAGTAAACCCAAAAAATCATATTACCTCATGCATAATCAAATCTCTTACATAGTGATCGATGTGTTACTTCATTCTTTTTATATCACTAAGATGTATATATAATATTATATGCCAAACAGATATACAAACAAATCAGATCAGGATATATCCTGATTTAAACTAGCTATCCTGCCCCTAAGACAACAATTACTTGTCGGGTAAATCGCATATATGTAAGTAACCGGGCATGCAGGCTTTCATGCCTTTGGGACAATAATTCAGGCTCAATAATTCTAGTAACTATTGAACCGAACCAACCCAAACGACCCGGTCCAACTATTGTCCAACCATGGCCTAACCACTAGCTCAAATACATGGTCGAACCAGGATCCAACCATGGTTTAACCACCAGCTCGAATCAGCAGTTCTAAGTGTGTGACCATGTAGGCACTTGTAATGTTTGGCAATAATTGTAAACTCATTTACAATTATAAACAATGAGCGGCGTCTAGTAACACATCATTGCTACCCAAACGACAAGATCAGTACTGATTCATTATGCCTCGGAAACATGTCATTATCCTTTCGTCACATTATCAAGATTAAACACGAGACATGGAATAAGTCAATCTCGTATATGTTTAATCTAAGTTTCTTGATCTCCGAGTTAACTGTGTAAAACGGATACTAATGATATCACCATATCATATAATCCGAGCATGGCCATGCAATTACAGTTCAACTCTATCAAGAGGCCCATCTGATAATATACCCGTTATAAGGGTTGGATGAATCCCATCTTGATCATACAAAACTCACTACACATTATATCATAATGGGTTACTAATGTGATTCCAGATGAGTCAATGCTTATCGGTTCTCATTATAGTTTCATATACTGAGTGTACAACCCTTGGAACTACTAGAGTCCAGATTCCTGTTATGTATATTCTTGGTGATTACTGTTAGTATATTGCAAGGTACATCACAAGAATACAGCCCAGTCAGGTCTGGTCAAGTTCTCTAACTTGTACACGTATGTAGAATTCATATCTCATATAATTCTCAACATACGCTAGTTTATTATTACAACCCATCCATAATAATAATCGACTAGGGACATTTTAAGAATATAAAATATTCTAGGGTTATAAATATGTGCAAGCATTTATCACATAAACATATTTATTGGAAAAACCTTAATGTATATACATGACTATATACAATCATCCAATGATTGGCTTTAGGGCATATTACACTAACAATCTCCCACTTGCACTAAAGCCAATCATCCATATATCTAATACCAATGGATGTAGCATGACCATCATGCTTCCGCTGTGTGAGAGGCTTAGTCAATGGATCTGCTACATAGTTCTCAGAAGGAACTTTGCACAGCCTCAGTTGTAGAGTCGGCAACTGTTTCTTGCTTGGAACTCTTCCAGCAAACAGCACCACCTCCAAGACAAAACTCATAACCTGACTGCGATCTAAAGTCATCCCTGTCGGTTTGGAAGCTAGCATCTATGTAACCCTTTACAAAAAGCTCATCAACGCTTCCGTATACAAGGAATGCATCCTTAGTCCTTCTCAAGTACTTAAGGATGTTCTTAACCACTGTCTAGTGACCTTCACCGGGATCAGATTGATATCTGCTTGTGACACTTAATGCATATGCAACATCTGGTCGAGTACACAGCATGGCATACATTATAAATCCTATTGTAGATGCATAAGGGATCTTACTCATCCGCTCTCTCTCTCCTTAGATGTACTGGGACATTGATTCTTTGAGAGAGATATGCCATGTGACATGGGCAAGAAACCTTTCTTGGAATCTTGCATGCTAAACCTCTTTAACACCTTGTCAATATATGTACTTTGACTTAGTCCAAGAAGTCTTTTAGATCTATCTCTATAGATCTTTATGCCTAACACATAGGCAGCTTCTCCTAAGTCCTTTAATGAGAAATTCTTTCCTAACCAAGTCTTTGCAAACTGTAGTGTCAGAATATCATTCCTAATGAGTAGAATGTCGTCAACATACAACAGTAAGAAAACGATTGTGCTCCCACTAACCTTCTTGTAAACACATGGCTCATCTTCATTTTTAATGAAACCAAACTCTTTGATCACTTCATTAAAACGAAGATTCCAACTCCTAGAAGCTTGCTTCAATCCATAAATGGATCTCTGCAATTTGCATACCTTATTAGCATTCTCTGGAGTGACACAACCTGAACACATCCTCTAAAAGATTTCCATTAGGGAAAGCAATTTTGACATCCATTTGCCACATCTCATAATCACGTTATGCTGCTATAGCCAATAGAATCCGGATGGATTTAACCATGGCAACTGGCAAGAAAGTTTCATCATAGTCAATACCATGAACTTGCTTGAAACCTTTCGCAACCAATCGCCCTTTAAAGGTAATCACATTACCATCCATGTCGGTCTTTTTCTTAAAGACCCATTTGCACCCTATGGGTTTTACCCCTTCAGGTGGATCAACCAAGGTCCATACGTTGTTTTCATACATGGATTCCATCTCAGAATTCATGGCCTCTAGCCACTTCTTAGAGTCAGGACCCGTAATTGCCTGCTGATAGGAAGTGGGCTCATTCTCATCTATGAGCATCACGTCTCCAGTATGAGTCACAAGATATCCATCTCTCTCAGGCTCATACCGAGTCCTATCAGACCCATGCGGTCCGTGTGTTACAGGTACAGGATTCTCACCCACAACAACTTGTGGTTCCTGTCCTTGTTCCATCTCAGCCTCTATATCTCGAACTTCTTCGAGTTCTATTTTCCTCCCACTGATCTCTCTAGAGATAAATTCTCTTTCTAGAAAAATAGCAGTACAAGCAACAAACACTTTGTGCTCTGTGGGATTATAGAAATAATATCCTTTAGTTTCCTTAGGATATCTAACAAAGAGGCATTTGTCCGATTTAGGGCCGAGTTTATCTGATCCTTCTCGTCTCACGAAAGCCTCACAACCCCAAATCCTCATAAAAGACAAATTGGGACGCTTCCCAGTTCATATCTCATATGGTGTCTTTTCAACCGATTTAGATGGAACACGGTTAAGTGTAAATGCAGCACTCAATAATACATGTCCCCAAAATGAAGAAGGAAGGTTAGCTTGACTCATCATAGAACGAACCATGTCTAACAAGGTTCTATTCCTCCTTTCAGATACACTATTCCATTGAGGTGTTCCTAGTGGAGTAAGTTGTGATACTATACAAAATTCCTTTAGACGATCAAGAAAATTCGGTCTAAGTATTCACCTCCTCTATCAGATTGAAGCATTTTAATACTCTTGCCGAGTTAATTTTGTACTTCATTCTTGAATTCTTTGAACTTTTCAAAGGATTCTGACTTATGTTTCATTAGATACACATAGCCATATCTACTGTAATCATCAGTAAATGTAATGAAGTATTGAAATCCACCTCTAGCCTGTGTTGACATAGGCCCACATACATCAGAATGTATAAGGCCCAACAAGTCTAAAGCCCTTTCACCTTTACCGGCAAAAGGAGCCTTCGTCATTTTGCCCAATAAACATGACTCACATATCTCATATGATTCAAAATCAAATGAGTCTAAAAGTCCATCTTTATGGAGTTTAGAAATACAAGTCTCGTTTATATGGCCCAATCGACAATTCCAGAGATAGGTTTCATTAGAATCGTTTATTCTAACATTCTACGTGTTAATGTTATAGATTGGTGTTTCTAGGTTTAGAACGTACAAACCATTGCTCAAATATGCACCACCATAATAAACATTATTGAAATAAATAGAACAACAGTTGTTCTTTATTACAAAAGAAAAACCTTTCTTGTCCAGACAAGAAACAGAAATCAAATTCCTGCTTATGGTAGGTACATAATAACAATCGTCAAGTTCTAAAACCAAACCACTCGGTAAGGATAGATAGTAAGTTCCTACGGCTTATGCAGCAACTCTTGCTCCATTTCCAACGCGCAGGTCTATCTCACCCTTTGCTTATCTTCTACTCTTTCTCAGATCCTGTACATTTACACAAATGTGAGAACCACATCCGGTATCTAATACCCATGAAGCAGAAATAGAGATATTAGCTTCTATAACAAAAATACCTGAAGCGGAAGTCTTATTTCCCTTCTGTTTCTTCACCTCCTCTAGGTAATTAGGGCAGTTACGCTTCCAATGGCCAGGTTTCTTGCAATGGAAACATTGTCCTTCCTTTACAACACCACCTTTGGTTTTCAGCACTTGTGAAGAAGATGAACCAAACTTTTTGGAAGATTTCTTCTTCTTGCCTTTTCCCTTTCTTTTGCTATTTCCAACCATCAATATGCTGTTGGATTTATTTACCTTCATCTGTTGCTCATCTGTTCCTAACATGTTAAGCAACTCAGACAAGGATTTGTCGAGATGATTCATATTGAAATTCATGACAAATTGGCTGTAACTATCCGGCAACGATTGCAGGACTAGATCAATAGCCAACTCCTTCTGCAAAAGAAAACCCAGACCCTCAAGGCTCTCAATGTATCCAATCATCTTGAGCACATGAGGCCTGACTGGTGATGACTCAACCATCTTGCATTGGAACAATGCCTTTGAGGTCTCATGCCTAGCTTGCTCTTCAAAGAGCATTTTCAGGTGTTCGATCATATCGAAAACACCCAAGTTCTCATGTTGCTTCTGAAGCTCAGAGTCCATATTAACAAGCATAGGGCGAGCGACATCCAATGCCTCATCGACTTGCTTCTTGTAAGCATCTCTTTCCACCCTAGGAGCATTAGATGCCGGTTCAATAGGAACAGGCCCTTCAAGGACATACAATTTCTTTTCTTGTTTAAGGACTATCCTCAAATTGCGATGCCACTTAAAGAAGTTATTCCCATTAAGTTTTTCTTCTCAAGGACAGATCGCAGTGATAGTGTACATGTGTTTTGTGCCATGAGTACTCTATAACAATGATCTACTCACAGAAATCAGAGTCATGCAGACATAAAATCATTTAACAAGGAATTCTATTAAATGATACTCCTACTATGAATCAAGACAATGATAAGTAGGCCAAGATCCATATTTCACTACAAGATAAGTCAGCTTTGGCTGATTGCTTACATCATAGTTATTTAGGTAGACAACTCTTGCCAATTACATCTCATGTAACTCTTGGATAGTTGAGTGAACAACACTTGTTCTTATCTATCTCATAGACTTAGCTCAGCTCTTTGCCTCTAAGTTCTCAATCCTATTGAGATGACCTAGTTAAGTTCAACCTATAATAAGCAGTTTGGATATTACAATTATCCCATCGCACCTTGCTAGGATAAACATTGGCACCTTGCTTTGGCAAAACCTACCAAGTGTTGATCTAAGCAATGATGAGTGCTTATCAATGGAAAGCAACACAAGAGGAACTTAATATTTACATCAACACATTACATTCATACATCACATGCATATAATCAACAAATCATATATTGATGTTTCGTAAATTTACAAGCCCAAAAATACATGAGAACATCGATGTCTAACTTGAACATCGATGTTTTGAGAATCTGATTCCCCCAACTACTTGGCAGTGCTCAAGAACATCGATGTTTAAACTTCAATATCGATGTTTTGAGAATCTGGAACTCCAAACTATTTGGCAGAGCTCAAGAACATCGATGTCTAACTCTTAAACATCGATGTTTGAGAGTTCTGAAAGTTCAAGATTTCTGGCAATACTTTTGAACATCGATGTTTGAGAATTCTGGAACTCAAGAACATCGATGTTTGATCTTAAACATCGATGTTTGAGAATTCTGGAATCTCAAACCAATTTGACAGAACTCTTGAACATCGATGTTTAATCCCTGAACATCGATGTTTTAGAATTCTGCCAAGGCCACTTTTCATGAGAGCATCGATGTTTGTCTCACAACATCGATGTTTCGAGATTCTGCCAAAGCCAATCTTCATGACAACATTGATGTTTGTCTCACAACATCGATGTTTAGAAGATTCGGCCAAGGCTAATCTTCATGTGAACATCGATGTTTGTATAGCAAACATCGATGTTTAGGCCTTGCTGTACTAGAACGACAATCGTTCTATACGAAAACCGACAATCGATTTGTCTTTGTCAAACTCATTCAACCTACTGCCAAGAACACCTTGATTGATATCACATACCAATCAAGTACTCATTGTCAAAACACTTTTGACAAAACCTACTTCAACATGTATCACATATACAAAATTGAAATTCGACATATCACATATGCCAAATCGAACTCAACATATCACATACATTAACGTGAGCATATCATACATATGCACAATAAATTCGGTTTAGCGTTTCACAAAAGGCTCTGCTACCACTGTAAGTAACCAGGTATGCAAGCAAAGAAACAATATGCGCAGCGAAAAAATCCGGAACTAATGGAGGATCCATGTGAAACGGGGTAAACCGAATTACAAAAATTTCGTACCTGGTTTGGTTGAGATCTTTCACTCAACTGATCATACGAATCAGCAAGAACGGGATAGAAATCCGACTCTCCTATGGTATCCACACGAACCATTGATGACTGTTAGCAACCGTCTCACGATCACTACACTAATAATCTCCCACTTGCACTAAAGCCAATCATCCATGTATCTAATACCAATGGATGTAGCATGACCATCATGCTTCTGCTGTGTGAGAGGCTTAGTCAATAGATCTGCTACATAGTTCTCAGAAGGAACTTTGCACAGCCTCAGTTGTAGAGTCGGCAACTGTTTCTTGCTTGGAACTCTTCCAGCAAGTAGCACCACCTCCAAGACAAAACACATAACCTGACTGCGATCTAAAGTCATCCCTGTCGGTTTGGAAACTAGCATCTGTGTAACCCTTTACAACAAGCTCATCAACGCTTCCGTATACAAGGAATGCATCCTTAGTCCTTCTCAAGTACTTAAGGATGTTCTTAACCGCTGTCTAGTGACCTTCATCGGGATCAGATTGATTTCTGCTTGTGACACTTAATGCATATGCGACACTTAATGTATACGTTATGATATCGGGCAGTTTCCCAAGAAGCCGGCTTTGGACCGGTCATTGTCTTCAGAGTTGAGTAATCATTGTCTCCAAGTACTTAAGGATGTTCTGAGGATGGATTTCCTTCAATATGTGCCTGTATTACTCGGTTGTTGTATTTGATGATTGTTGCACTATTGGTTGATGCATTTGCTGTGGTATGTTTCTGGATGTTTATCCCAGTGTCTTGATTGTTTTTGGGATGTTTTTCCCCGTGCTTTGAGTTTTGGATGTCTATTCCTGTGTCTTTTGGTATAAGTATAATGGAATAAATAATAAATTGTGATAAGGATGTCGATCCTTGATTTTGAATAGGGATGTCTATCCCTGTATTTTGGTTAGGGATGTTGATCCCTGTGATTTGGTTTGAATGATGATAATATAATTGTCACGTGGTAAGTAGTGGTACGACTCGATGGTTTAAGACTGTTTTGTGGTGGCCATGACCTGGGCTACTTGTGATAAGCATGTCTATACTTGGGATGTCTATCCCGTGATTATATTTGGGATGTCTATCCCTGGGTTACTTTTTTGGGATGTCGATCCCTGGGTTCTCTTGGATTTGGTCTGGCACCCGAAATATGTTGATAACCAGGTCTGAACCCTAGCTTATCCGTGACGGGGCCCGGAAAGATAAAATTAGAAATTGGATTTTTTGTTTAAGTCTTTTTGGTTTTGGACCAGTTTTGGGTCGTGTCTTTTGGTTTGGCTATTATGCTGTTTTCGACCTTGAGTAATTTATAGTGTTGCATATTGATTGTCTATCCTTCGTCGGTGAGCACTTCGGACTCACCCCTCACCTGTGGGCTTTCATCCCATAGGTTGAGTTATTTGTGGTTCAGGTTTGATGCATACCAGACATGCTGCGACGTTATCCCTTGGACAGGACTCGGATCCATAGTTTGCATCAGTGTTGCATACAGTGTCTTTGTGAGTTTTTTAAGTCTTCCGCTGTGCTATTTATTGTTGTTGTTGAGCCTTGGGCCGGTTGTGATGTTATTGATGTTTATACTTTGGGTTGTTGAGCCAGAGTTACTGATGTATACACTGTATGATGGGCTTGGTTTGGTTGGGTCGTTCCAGTTCCGACACGTGTTTACTGTGTATGGTAAATACGGGTCGGGGCATTTCATTTTGATAGCGGAGCGGGCGTTAGGTCTTGTTGGGTAGTCCTTGTGTGTTTGTTGTTCTTGTTTGCCTAGTTCGCTCCATTTGTTTATTATTTTATATCATTTTAGTTAGTGCATTATGGATCCAGTCAAGGGACGCCAGCTGTCGCAAAACAAACACATAAGAGGTAATTGATGCCATAGATAAGCGGAAACATAAATATTATTAATATCACTAATATTAATATTACAAACATTAAAATTACATTATATTATAAAAAAGACAATCATCTCCTTGGTACGACTTTGACCCTGAAGCTATTGGGGTCATTGTTAATGTTGACCCTGATGTTGGCGTTCCACGAGAACCACATGCCGACTGCGTTGTTCTAGCCAGGAAGCTCGAACCGATTTGCAGGAGGGAACCGAAGTGGGATGAGACCGTGATCATCTTCAGGCTGCCATTGGGTCTCCGTGAGATGAACCATGTTGGGCTTGTACTGGTTCTTCAGGTCCCTCAGGGTACACGAGAACTCCTGGGAACGCCTAGCGACTCCTCTGCAGTTCCACATCAATAGTTGGGCCTTTGGCCAAGTTGGGGGTAACCGAGTGACTCTGGGCATGCTTTGGGCAGTCATCGAGAGCTGGTAGTAGGTACCTTGGTCCAGGAAATGGCATGTGTGCTCTAGGTTGAATTTCTGAAGTCTTTCAAAGATGAAAAACATGACGGAATTGGCCGAGCCGTAGAAGGAGGTACTCAGGGTGCCTTGGTCCTCTAGGAAGAACGTCTCTTCCATGGGAGTGACGAAGAACCTCGACGAGTAGAGTTCGTCGACAAAGACCAGACGGGGATGCCGAGCTCGTTTGGTAGTTCCTCTTGACACTCGTTGACCATGCTGTAGGCCAGCCGGTTTCTTCTGCCTAGGTTGGCACCTTCGACGAAGAAGACGGACGATGGAGCAGGCATGTTGTTTCGACGCGTGGTGTTTTGTTTTCTGAACGTGGTGTTTTCTTTGCCTGAGGGTTTTGTTTTCTCTTGGATGCTTTGTGGTTTTTGCTTTCCATTGTTTTGCCTTTTATAGGAAAATGTTTATCTGTTTTTCAAAGTTTAGACCCCACCTATCCCCAAGAAGGTCTAAAGGATTTTTCGGTGATGGAAAAAGCAGATTCCCTTCACAAAGCTCCAAACCGTTTTCATTCTTCAAGGTGTTGCTTTTTGAACATTTTGCCGTTGCTTCATTTACTACTTCATCACTTTACATGCTTTCAGGTTACAAACGCAAGTGTTTTTCAGCTCTTTTCCATCTTACGATTTTCTAATGCCCTGGCTACCTTGGCGTTTCTTTTTATGTTTTTTCTATATTTTCCTGCATCTTTTATTACATGCATCCGTGACCGTTGAGGCTAGACTGATGGGACCATACCTCGAGTAGAGTGCATGTGCGACAAGCTTACACCTGTTCGGACATCATGGAGGGATACGAGACATGATAGACATTTTTGGCTCATGCGAAATTTGTAAACAAGTGGATATCGTTTCTTTCGAGGGACACAGGACGTCCTCGTGATCGTCACCTTACGAGATAACAGACGTTTTTTTCACGAGGGAACCGACGTCATCGTTAACTCTGCATGTCACGTTTCTCGGGATCGAGGATGTTTAGGACCGATCTAGAGCACCGAACATGAAAACATGCTTTGTTTAACTTCTTTATGTTTTGGTTTTGCTAAACGAGTTTTATTTTTAATTTCTTTATGTTTGATTTATATCCTTATTGTTGATTTTTAATTTGCTTTGAGATGTTTTATTTTTCTATTTAACACGGGACTTCGTAACATAAGAGTTTTGATTTTAAAAGAAAACTTATTTTATTTATTCATAACAGTTTTACAACGGAGAAGAAGTACTCTATTGAGTTACATGCTTCTCTAAGTCTTTTACAAGCTTTTGGATATTTTTGACGTGGGGAAAGAGTTTCGTGCACACCAGTTCTATCTGCATCACCGCCGAGCTAACCTTCCTCAGTGAGGCATCCAGCAGCGTCAGCGTCTGCTGCGGACTGTTTCTTTCAGCAGTTGCCTTGCCCTTCCTATCATCAGCATCCTTGCGACAGGATGGCTCTTCCTTGCCGATAGGTTTCTTCTGCCGTCTTCGAGAGACCACCATATGTTCTTTGAGACCGATGATGTTCGTCTTGAAGCGTTTCTTCGGAGGTTCTTCATCGGAGCTTGTCGGGAAAGCAGTGCCACCGATATAGCTGTTGTCCTCGGAGTCTGAGGTGGTTCTTGATCTTAGTGGAGAGTCCATGACTGTGTGTGAGTTTGCCAGTCATGAGATTTGGTTCTTATAGAGGATGAGATATCGCTTAAGGGTATAAGAGGTATCTCGCGTTGAGTTTGGACACCTGGCAGAGTGTGCCAGAAGCTTATCATGGTAGGACCCACGGATAAGACAGAATTTCGAGGACGAAATTTTTTTAAGGTGGGTAGACTGTAACAGCCCGGGTAAAAATTTGAATTTTACCGGGACTGTTAAAGTCGTTATATAGTGATTTACCTTTGAATTTAATCCTGGGTAATTAATTCAAGGTAAATCGGGCGTCGTTTTTTATAATCGAGGTTTTTTACGCGCTCGGGATTTTTCCGTGGATTTTTCGGACCTAAGTTGGTATTTTTCGGGTCCCGGAATCCTCAGAAAAATCACACCGGAAAATAACTAAGTGGGTATTACAGTTGTTTTCAGGTCTGGACCGGGCTCGCTCCATAATGCAGACAGGCTGCATTATTGAACGTTCACAGGTTGCACAGTGTTTTCATCGTTATAAAAAGGAAGCAGGAGAAGAGAAAAAGAGAAGAAGAAAAGAGGAAAAAAGAGAGGAAAAGAAAAAAAAAGAGAAAAAAAGAAGAAAAAAAAGAAATAGAAATCGGAAAAAAAAAAGAGAGAAGAGGGAAAATAGGAAAAAAAAGAGGAGGAAGAAAAAAAAAGAAAGGAAAAAAAAGAGAGAAGAAAAAAATAATAATAACAGAAAATGAAAAAAAGAGAAAAGAGAAGAAAAACAGAAAAAAATAGAGAAAAGAAAAAAAAGGAAATAAAATACACTGTTCATCGTCACCTGTTTCTCCCTTGCCACAGTTCACGCCGCACGCCTCCGCGCCGACTCTCGACACATCGCCGCCACCATCGAGCTCGCCGTGTTGTCGTGACCTCAACCCCGTCGCTCCCGTCGTCTTCCGCCGCCTGACGGGCCGTGACGCGCCGTTGACCCGCGAGCAAACCCGCGGATCCGCTTCTCCTCCGCTCTGCTCAGCCTCCTGCCGTCGCCGCACCGAGTTTCCACCGCCTATGGAGTCGACGCCTCACGCCGCGCTTTGTGACGCCTTCCCCGCGCTGCGTCGCGCCGCCGTTGTAACAGCCCGGGTAAAAATTTTGGATTTTTACCGGACTGTAAAAGTCTATTTACCGTGATTTACTGTTGAATTAATCTTGGGTAATTAATTCAAGGTAAATCGGGAGTCGTTTTTCGAAACCGAGTGTTTTCCCGCGCTCGTGATTTTCCCGTGAATTTTTCGGAACTAAGTTGGTATTTTTCGGGTTTCGGAATTTCT
>JAKUCV010005378.1:40749-88575 GCA_028386065.3 Turnera subulata
AACAGGTTGATAACCTGGTACGACCCTAGCTTATTCGTGACGGGGCCCGGTAAAGATAAAATTGGTAATTGGTTTTTATTTGAGTCCTTTGGTTGGGCTGTTTAGCCTGTGTCTTTGACTTGAGTAATTTTAGTTGCATATTGATCGTCTTTCCATTGTCGTGAGCACTTCGGACTCACCCCTCACCTGCGGGCTTTCATCCCGTAGGATGAGTTGTTTCATGTACAGGTTGATGCATTCCAGACAGGCTGTGACGTTTCCCTTGGACGGGCTTGGATCCATAGTTTGCATGTGTCGCATACAGTGTTAGTGAGTTTAAGTCTTCCGCTGTGCACTGTTGTTATATTTATTGGGCCAATGGGCCGGTATTGTTATTTACGATGTTTACTATTCTGGGCCGTTGGGCCGAGATATTCTTTTATACACTATATGTTGGGCCTTGATTGGCCGGGTCGTCACAGTTTCGGCCTGTATTTACCGTGTACGGTAAATTCGAGTCGGGGCGTTTCAGCCGTTGCCGCTGTAGGTGAGCAATCCGATTCCTCTGGGCGGGTCACGACCGGGTCGCGAACCTGGTTGGGTTGGCTTTGACCGGGTCCTGTTTTAAATAAAAAAAATATATAACATATGTATTTATATAATTACTCATTTTCTGGTAATTAATTCTGGAAAAAAATATATATATACACTTTGAGAAAATTATGGTCAGCTTAATTCTGGTATTTTGAGAAAAATATAAGTATATAAAATTTGTTAAATAATTAAGTTATGTTTGGAAAAAAACTATTATTATTTGGAAAAATATATATACCACGGAAATATTTTCTGGAAAATTTATATAAATGTTATTTTTCCTGGAAAATTATTGTAACTGGTACCTTTTGGAAAATATGTATTTATGGTATACAAAAAATAATAGTTTTGAAAATATATAATTACTTTGATATATATTGATGGAAAAGTATTTTACCTTTGGAAAATATAAATATGTATATTTATAATTCGTATTTATTTTCAAAAAAATAAGTTTATATAATCATATCTAATGGAAATATGGTTTCCTAATATAATAATATTTGGTAATTATATTTTGGCAAGAAATATATTTTATGGAAATAATTTCGGAGAAAATACATATATATGATATAATTTCTAGAAAAATTATGTTGTTATTATTTTGGAAGACAAAGTATAATTACTTTATAAAAAATATTTAAATGAGAGTTTTAATTAAAGTATGGTACCGAAATTATATTCGGATATACGTACGGTATAATATTTTCGGTAAAAGATGATAATAAAGGATATAAACCGGGATGGGTTTATTTCGCAGTATTGGCATCAAAGTATACCGATTACGTGCATTTATGTGAGGATATTGTTTTGTTGTATAGGTTATGATATCGGGCAGTTTCCCGAGGAGCCGGCTTTGGACCGGTCATTGTCTTCAGAGTTGAGTAATCGGCTAAGGTGAGGATGGATTTCCTTCAATATGTGCCTATATTACTCAGTTTTTTTAATTGATGATTGTTGCACTGTTGGTTGATGCATTTTCTATGGTATGTTTCGGGATGTTTATCCCAGTGTCCTGATTGTTTTTGGGATGTTTATCCCCGTGCTTTGAGTTTTGGATGTCTATTCCTGTGTCTTTTGGTATAAGTATAATAGAATAAATAATAAATTGTGATAAGGATGTCGATCTTTGATTTTGGATAAGGATGTCTGTCCTGGTATTTTGGTTAGGGATGTTTGAAACGGCCCGTATTTACCGTACACAGTAAACACGTGTCGGAACTGTGACGACCCAACCAAACCAAGCCCAGCATACAGTGTATACAACAGAAATCCGGGCTCAACACCCCAAAAATAATAACGTCAATAACAACATAATCGGCCCAATGGCCCAACAATAACAGAATAATGCACAGCGGGAGACTTAATAACTTACAAAACACTGTATGCGACACAGATGCAAACTATGGATCCAAGCCCTGTCCAAGGGATAACGCCGCAGCATGTCTGGAATGCACCAAACCTGTACCATAAATAACTCATCCTACGGGATGAAAGCCCGCAGGTGAGGGGTGAGTCCGAAATACTCACCGACGAAGGAAAGACAATCAATATGCACACTAAAATTACTCAAGGCAAACACAGGCTAAACAGCCAAACACACCAAAACAAGACTCGACCCAAAACCGGTCCAAGACCAAAATGACTAAATCAAAAATCCAATTCTCCAATTTTATCTTTCCGGGCCCCGTCACAGATAAGCTAGAGGTCAGACCTGGTTATCAACATATTTCGGGTGCCAGACCAAATCCAGAGAACCCAGGGATCGACATCCCAAAAATACGAACCCAGGGATTGACATCCCAAAAATAATCACGGGATAGACATCCCAAGCATAGACATGCTTATCACAAGAACCCAGGTCAAGGCCACCACAAAATAGTCTTAAACCATCGAGTCAAACCACTACTTACCACGTGACAATTATATTATCATCATCAAAATCAAATCACAGGGATCGACATCCCTAACCAAAATCCCGGGATAGACATCCCATCCAAAATCAAGGATCGACATCCTTATCTCAATTTATTATTAATTCCAATATACTTAAACCCAAAAGACGCAAGGATAAACTGAAACGCCCCGACCCGAATTTACCGTACACAGTAAATACAGGCCGGAACTGTGACGACCCGGCCAATCAAGGCCCAGCATACAGTGTATAAAGAATATCTCGGCCCAACGGCCCAAAATAGTAAACATCGTAAATAACAATACCGACCCATTGGCCCAATAAATATAACAACAGTGCACAGCGGAAGACTTAAACTCACTAACACTGTATGCGACACATGCAAACTATGGATCCAAGCCCGTCCAAGGGAAACGTCGCAGCCTGTCTGGAATGCATCAACCTGTACCAAAAGTAACTCATCCTACGGGATGAAAGCCCGCAGGTGAGGGGTGAGTCCGAAGTGCTCACGACAATGGAAAGACGATCAATATGAACACTAAAGTACTCAAGGCCAAAAACAATCAAAAACCGACCAAAAGACTCAAATAAAACCAATTATCAAATTTTATCTTTCCGGGCCCTGTCACGGATAAGCTAGGGTCGTACCAGGTTATCAACCTGTTCCTGGTGCCAGATCAAAAAGAACCCGGGATCAACATCCCAATATCAAACTCAGGGATCAACATCCCAATCAAACCGGCATCAACATGCCCAACACAAGTAACCCAGATCATGGCACCACAAAACAGTCACAAACCATATCCATTATATTTATTCCAAAGGACACAGAAAGTCGACACGGGGATAAACATCCCAAAAATACCAAAATACCAAATACTGGGATAAACATCCCGACAACAATCAAGACCACGGGATAAACATCCCGAACCAACCACAGCAAACGCAATACTCAACAGTGCAACAATCCACAAAACAAATTACCGAGTAATATAGGCACATGTTGAAGGAAATCCATCCTCACCTTGGCCGATTACTCAACTTCGGAAAATAATGACCGGTCTGACGCCGGCTCCTCGGGAAACTGCCCGATATCCAAACCTATACAACAAAATCATACATACACATAAATGCACATATTTGGTATGCAATGATGCCAATACTACGAAATTACCCATCCCGGTTCATATTCGTTATTATTTCCATCTACCGAAAATATTTATCCAAACGTATATCCGAATACTACTTCGGTACCATACTTTAATTAAAATTCTTTTTCAAAATATTTCCATAAAATAATTATAATTTTCCAAAATAATAATTACCATAATTTTTCCAGAAAATATTTATCTAGTATGTATCTTTTTCTAAATACATATATAATTTAAATTTTCCAATACAAAATATAATTAACTTTAATTTCCAGAGTACATATTTCTATACATATACCATAATCATAATTTTCCAGACGAAAATAATACATATATTAAATTTTCAGAAATTATTTCCAAAGTATATATATTTTTCCCAATTAGTAATAGTTTTCCAAAACATAACTTAATTATTTATAAAAGTAAATATATTTATATTTTTCTGAAAATACCAGAATTAGATTGGAAATAATTTTCTCAAAATAAATATATAATAATTTTTTTTCCAAAATTAATTTCCAGAATATGGATAAATATATATGTATATATATGTATTGTTTTTTTTTAACTGGAATGGGCCAACAGTTCAAGCCCACATCCAAAACCCAGCAGGTCAGGCCCAGGAGCCCAAGCCCAGGCCCAATCCGCGAGGCCCAAATCCAGCAACCCAACCCATAACGTAACCCACAAGAAATCGGGTCAACCCGGCGACCCGCGACCCATGTCCGGGTCGTCTTCTTCACAGCTCACCTCGAGGGGGTGCAGACGACGGCGAGGCAGCGGCGGTGACTGCAGGCAAAGGCGGACGGCGACGGCTTCGTGGAGGAACGCGGCTGGAGAAGATGGCATCGGGGAGAGCTGCGGCGAGGAGGGCAGCGTCGGGTTGCAGGCGACGGTGGCACGACGGTGTCGCTGCAGGCCTGCTCGCGACGGCTCCTCGATCGGCGGCGGCTCTGCGAAGGCGGGAGGAGGTGAAGGAAGGCGGTGGCGGTGCACGCGGGTGAAGGTGGCGGTGGTGAGGGGTGCGGCCGGCGGCGTGCTCCTTCCCTTCCTTTCCTTTTCTTTTTTTTTTTCCTTCTTTTCTTTCTTTTTTTCCACTCTTTTCCTTCTTTTCCCGGTTTCATTTTTCTTCTCTTCTCCTTTTTTTTTCTTTTTCTTCCCATTTTCCTTTCTCTCCTCTCTTCTTTTTTTCTCTTCTCTTTTTTTTTCTCTCTTCTTTCTTTTCTTTTTTTCTTCTGCTCCCCTCTCCTGGTTCCTTCCCACCGGTTTTAAGCTGGTTTCTTTCTTCTTTTTTTTTTTCCATTTACTATTAAACATGTGAGTAACCAAATAATCCAAATCGTCCGTATTACGGGCGAGTCCGATCCGGACCAGAAAATAACAGATACCTCCTTAGTTATTTTTCGGTGTGATTTTCCGAGAAATTCCGAAACCCGAAAAATACCAACTTAGTTCCGAAAAATACACGGGAAAACCACGAGCGTGGGAAAACACTCGGATTCGAAAAACGACTCCCGATTTACCTTGAATTAATTACCCAAGATTAATTCAACAGTAAATCACGGTAAATAGACTTTTACAGTCCGGTAAAAATCCAAAATTTTTACCCGGGCTGTTACATAAACATCCAAAAACCGACATGGGATAAACATCCCGACCACAATCAAGACAATGGGATAAACATCCCGAAACATAACACAGCAAATACAATACTCAATAGTGCAATAACCAACAAAACATAATAACCAAGTAATACAGGCACATATTGAAGGAAATCCATCCTCACCTTGGTCGATTACTCAACTCCGGAAACAATGATCGGTCCGACGCCGGCTCCTCGGGAAACTGCCCGATATCCGAACCTATACCACAAAACAATATATACACATAAATGCACATAATCGGTATGCTATGATGCCAAAACTGCGAGATAACCCATCCCGGTTCATATCTTTTATTATTATCTTTTACCGAAAATATTATACCATACGTATAACCGAATATAATTTCGGTACCATACTTTATTTAAAACTCTTTTCAAAATATTTCATTAAAATATTATACTTTTTTCCAAAATGATAATTACCATATTTCTCAGAAAAATAAAAACGTGTTTATAATTTCTAGAAAATATATACGTAGTATTTATCTTTTTCTAGACATATATAATAATATTTTCCAACACAAAATATAATTACCTTTAATTTTCAAAGTACATATATATATTTCCCAAAGGTAACATACATTTCCAAACTATAATAATATCAACATAATTCTCTATTTTTTGTAAATATAAATTATGTATACCATATATATCTTTCCGAAGGTAATTCCATAATTTCTTTTAGAAAAACAACAACTTATATATGATTTTCCAGGGTATATATATCATGGTATAAAACATAATAATAATTTCCAAAACCTGATATAGTTATTTAATTTTCCAAAATATAAGTATATATATTTTTCCAAAATTATATATTTATTTTTTTTAATTAAATCGGATTGGGCCAATAGTGCCAACCCAGCCCACCACATGGACCAGACCCAAACTCCAAGCAGGAGCCCAGGTTTAGGCCCACGCGAGGCCCAGGTGCACATCGGTCCAGCCCAGCCCAACCCAACATCACACACAGCCCACACTCGCGACCCGGATGACGCGTCGGGTCAAACCCGACCCATAGCCACGACCCGACGGGTCATCTTCTTCCCCAAGCTCACCTAGGCGTCGGTCGACGGGGCGGCGTGGTCGGAACGGCGCGGGGGAGCGAGCACGACGGCAAAGAGGAGGCGAGGGCGGCGCGGTTGTCGTCGTTGGTGGAGGTCGTCGGCTGCAACAGAGATCGGCGACTAGCTCGGTACTGCTTCGTCAGGCGGCGGCTGGCGTGTTGTAGCGGCGGGGAGCACGAGGGAGGAACGGCGGGCGGCTCTGCTCATCCAGCCGGCGGCACGGAATCGGAGGCGGACGAGGGTGGCGTTCCAGATGAGGCGACGCATCCGGCTGGCGCGCGACAGGAAGAGGAAGGAAAGGAGGTGACGGCGGTGATGGGTGGTGGTCCGGCGCATGTGGTGGCCGTGGCTCCTCCCCCCTCTCTTCTTGTTTTTTCCTTTTTTTTTTCCTCTTATTCCTCCTTCCCGATTTCCTTTTTTTTCCTTCTCTTTTTTTTCTTTTTTTCCTCTCTTCTTTTTTTTTTCTCTCTTCTTTTTTCTTCTTTCTTTTTTTTTTTCTCTCCCTCTCTTTCTTTTTTTTTCCTTCTTTTTTTTCTCTTCCTCCCCCTTCTTCTTCACCGGCTTTAAGCTGTTTTTTTTTTACTATTCGACATGTGAGCTTCAATAATACAATTATTTGGAGCGAGTCCGGTCCGGACCAGAAAATAACTGATACCCCCTTAGTTATTTTCCGGTGTGATTTTTCCGAAAATCTCGGGACCCGAAAAATACCAACTTAGGCCCGAAAAATCCACTGAAAAATCACGAGCGCGGGAAAACTCTCGGTTTTGAAAAACGACGCTCGATTTACCTTGAATTAATTACCCAAGATTAATTCAACAGTAAATCACGGTAAAAAAGACTTTTACAGTCCGGGTAAAAATCCAAAATTTTTACCCGGGCTGTTACAATGTTGATCCCTGTGATTTGGTTTGAATGATGATAATATAATTGTCACGTGGTAAGTAGTGGTACGACTCGATGGTTTAAGACTGTTTTGTGGTGGCCATGACCTAGGTTACTTGTGATAAGCATGTCTATGCTTGGGATGTCTATCCCGTGATTATATTTGGGATGTCTATCCCTGGGTTACTTTTTTGGGATGTCGATCCCTGGGTTCTCTTGGATTTGGTCTGGCACCCGAAATATATTGATAACCAGGTCTGACCCCTAGCTTATCCGTGATGGGACCCGGAAAGATAAAATTGGAAATTGGATTTTATGTTTAAGTCTTTTTGGTTTTGGACCAGTTTTGGGTCGTGTCTTTTGGTTTGGCTATTATGCTGTTTTCGACCTTGAGTAATTTATAGTGTTGCATATTGATTGTCTATCCTTCGTCGGTGAGCACTTCGGACTCACCCTTCACCTGCGGGCTTTCATGCTGTTGGTTGAGTTATTTGTGGTTCAGGTTTGATGCATACCAGACAGGCTGCGGCGTTATCCCTTGGACAGGACTCGGATCTATAGTTTGCAGTGTTGCATACAGTGTCTTTGTGAGTTTTTTAAGTCTTCCGTTGTGCTATTTATTGTTGTTGCTGGGCCTTGGGCCGGTTGTGTTGTTATTGATGTTTATACTTTGGGCTGTTGAGCCAGAGTTACTGATGTATACACTGTATGCTGGGCTTGGTTTGGTTAGGTCGTTACAATTCCGGCACGTGTTTACTGTGTATGGTAAATACGGGTCGAGGCGTTACAAGTAGAGACCCTCAAAGGGTACTTTTGAAATAGTACAGACCTTATATATGCGATTTACCCATTACTTCTATGGAGAGATCAATGTGTTAGAATGGAACTCCAATTAAACATACACACAAAAGAACGGATAATTAAGTCATCAACCAGCAGACTTGTTTTACTTCCTGAAAACATGCAAATCTCTTATAGAAAAAAAAAAAAAGGAGCTATTAGCACCGAAATAAGTCTTCGACGGATTGCAAAACTGATATGCACATACAACCACATCCACAAAATAAGTGGATTCAAATAATAAATCATTCTAGATTTTTTTATTTTACACATGATTTAATATGCAATATTTTGGAAAACGATAATTAAGATCTTTCTTACATGGGAAACTTGGTCCGTACGCGAAATGGGCCTTGTGAGTGAGGTCAGGTGTGAGTGAGGTAAGGGGATTCAAATAATAAATCATTCTAGATTTATTTATTTTACACATGATTTAACCTGTAATATTTCTTTTTATTTAACCTATAATATTTTGTAAAACGACAATTAAGATCTTTTTTACATGTAGGGCTGCAAATGAGCTGAGCTGTTCGCAAACGGCTCGAGGCTCAGCTCAATAATAGCTCGTTAAGGAAACGAGCCAAGCTTGAACTTGTCTGTAAAAAGCTCGAAACTAAATGAGCCTAGCTCGAACTTGCTGAAGCACGACTCGTTAGCTCGTGAGCATGGCTCATCTAGGTTTATTAAGTAACTTGTGAGAGATTCATTAGTCATGTTTTCTTAAAAAATTAAGCTTATAAATTATATTCTATTAGATTGAACCTTAGATGATAAAATAATTTAATTAGGTCATAATCAACAAACTAAAATAACTTAATTAGCTTATATTGCACTATATTTAAATGTTTATTTTAAAATCTTGAAGCTAGAATAATGATTTATTTTTTTTATTGAATATAATAGATCTATCATCTTTTAAAAAATATTTCTATCGCTATCTCATTAATAAAATACTTTTAATTTTATATGATATAATAGTTGATATAGTTGATTAATTAAATTATTAATTAATAATATATTTTTTTCATGACCTTTACTTGTAATTATTGGCTCGTTTATAGCTCAATAAGGCGTACTAAACGAGCCGAGCTTGAGACGAGTCTGAACCGAGCCTAAGCCTACTAAAATCTTAATGAGCCAAGCTCGAGCTTAATATGTAGGCTCGAGACGAACACGAGCCGAACTTGAGCTTGATTAAATTTTCACGAGCCGAGCCTGAGCCATCAAAAGTTCAAATCGGCTTGGCTCGGCTCATTTGCAGCCGTACTTACATGGGAAACATGGTCCATAAACGAAGTGGACCTTGTGAGTGAGGTCAGGTGGGAAGGGGGCTTGCTCACCCTTCATTACAAAACTCGTCATTCCCCTCTTGTGTATAGTAAAGATTTAAATCATCATTTAAATTTGTTCCTAACAAAAAAATAAATTAAAGAAAAAATTAGATTAAAAGTAAATTTTTAAAAATTATGATAAATAAAAGAAAAAGAATTAGACTAAAAAGTAAATTTCAAAGAATTATGATATGAGCCACAAGATTAAATTTAAATGATATGTTTAAATCTTAACCACACACTGAAGGGGTTTTGAGGATTTTGTATTGGAAGGTGAAGCCTGGCGGGTGCATAATCGTAATTATCATGAATATTATTCAATAAATATTCTCTTCTAGTAAATTCTGTCAGGAAAACTTGATTTGGACACCATTATTAAAATTTTTTGAAGAAACAAAACCATAATTCATATGCACACGGACTAGAAAATGAGAAATCAAAATTACAGATAACACGAGGTACTTTTCAAATCTCCAGCTAGACCATCATGCTTGGTCTTCGTCATCGATCTCGGGGTTGGAGCCTTTGAAAAATCTAAACACACACCAAAAAAAACCTTCTATTTCGCGTTGAGAAGAAGACCACAAATTAAGAAGGAAAAAAAAAATGCCAGTAGAAATTACATGATAAGATTCTTTGTTCATGTATTGACATGTAGAGTTCATGAGGTTGTTGAGAGTTAGAATTTCAAGATAAATAACCTATAAATATCACTTTAATTGTCTAGTTTTAGACTGGGGAGCTTTCCTCAACATAAACTTTTTTCAATCAAAAGAAAATCACTATGAATCAATATGATAAAGTATTTTCCTTTTTAGGTTCACATAGGTGTGGGGAGATAGGTTAACTCAGTTGCAACATCACTTCTTTATTCTTTTTTTTTTTTTTCATTTAGCTCCTGACACACGATTGATTCCTTGCATTACTTGTCCACAGATGACGGAGCGATCAACGTGCCATGGATATACCGGGAAAGATGAAGATATTATTATTATTACACAACCAATGGGATCCTGAAGAGCATAGCTGGCAAGAGATTAAGATAATGTATGTGCAATTTGAAGTTTTAGTTGAATTAGGAGCCCAGTTTGCACCCACACCACCAAAAAAAAAAAAAAAAGAATCAGGAGCTCAGCTGAGTGGTCTTGGTATTTACGGGCTTAGTACGATGGAAAAACCCAAACCGTCGTCACGTGGATGACCCACTCGTCACTCCCGCTAAACATATAATCCTTCTGTCCCTCTTAAGATTTTTAAAGTATTTGCACAACCTTAAGAAAATAATAAATAAGCCTGATTTCATTAAATTTTATTGTTGAGATTACTAACCTATCCTTTATATTATTCCAACAACAACACTTATCTTTTTTATTATCTTAATAATTAAATAAGGGTAAATATAGAAAAGTTTATTTAATGTTTCTCAAAATTCTCAAACGTTCTAATATTTTGAAAAAAAATACAAAGCCTAAAATATCTTATATTGAGGGACAGAGGGAGTAATAAAGAATGAATATTTATATTTTCATCCATATTTTTATTGTAACATGCCCTTTTTTTTCTCATGTGGTATTCCGAGTTTTGGCCCGACTAATTCGGATTCGACTCTTTCATTATCGCCATCCATTGTCGCAGCCAATATAAATCGTAAGTGGACATACACTAATTATGGATAAAGGGGTCTGGGAGTCCTATTATTCTTATGCATTTTTTGATCAAGTCTTATAATTATTTTTTTGATTAATCAAGTCCTAATTTTTTTTCAATGTTTATTAAAGAGGCACTACTAAAGGTTTCCGTCAAGTTTTGCTTACATGGCAGTTATTTTTAGACATAGAATTATAAATGTAGCTGCTGATGTGTAAATCTTGCCACGTCCGAAAATTTCCCACCATTTTGTCGCCTTTTTTTCCTCACAGATTTTATCCCCCTCTAAATCGTCATCCTTTTATTCTTAACTTAACAATACCAACAAATGAACTAAAAAAAACGGCTAAGCGAAGACTGTAAGTCCCAGTTTCCTCTCCTTTTCCTCTCCTTACGCTAGGGTTTCTTTAGGGTTTCCTAGGGTTTCGTCTAGGATTTTGGATCTGGGTTTTTTCTCAAGATCTTTGAGGTTTTCTCCATCTTTGTGTGGGATCTATCACGTTTCTTTGAGTGGTTTTTCTTTTTTTTTTTGTTTTTTTGTTGTTTTTTCTTTTGTTGTCCCAGTTTCTTTCTTTGTGGGTTCGTTATTTTTCTAGGGTCTCTCCATCCTCTCTTGTTCCGTATCCTGCCAGGATCTGTCTTGTCGTCTCTTTGTTTGTCTGTGTTTTTTTGGCTTCCTGTTTGTGGCTGCAGGTCTCTACCGGTGTCTACTTTCAGGGTTGTGGGGTGGATCTCCTGGTGTATTGTGAGCAACTGTATTGTCTTTGATTCTGAGGATTTCACGACAGGAAGCATGGCGGCGATAACTGTGACTGGGACGGGAGATCGGAATCGAGGGACTGAAACTCCAGAAAGGGAAGAGGTAGAGGAGGATGTGCTTGTTCTGGAGGAAACAGTGTTGGGGCACCAGGGCGTGCAATCCTTTTGTGCACTTGGGAAAGTCTTGGGGTTAAAGCATGTTAACCCCCAAGCTTTCACTACTGTTATGACACGCATCTGGAACCCTCTTCGGGGTTTGGAGGTAGACCAACTCAATAGGAACTTGTTTCTTTTCCGGTTTTTCAGTAAGCGAGACCGCCAAGCGGTTCTAGAGAATGAGAAGCCGTGGTTTTTTCAGAAGCAAATGGTTGTTCTGAAGGCTTTCTCGGGGGAGGAGGTCCTTTTTCAGGTGGAATTATCGGAGGCTCCCATATGGGTGCAAATGATGAATATCCCTCTGAACTTGAGAACAAAGACCAATGTCATGAATATTGCTAGTAAGGCAGGCCGGTTCCTGAGCTTTGATGAGAAGAGCGAGCTGGGGTGGGGAAAATTTATCCGAGCAAGGATCTTACTGAATGTGGATCGTTAGTTGAAGAAGTCTCTAGTGATTCGCAAAGGAGGGGGTACTAATGTGGAGTTGATGTTTCGTTATGAAGGTATTCCCAATTTTTGCTACATATATGGGAAGCTGGGACATGTGCTCAAGGAGTGTGAGCAACGGAGTGAAGAGTCTGATGAGGAAGAAAGGATTACCTACGGGGAGTGGCTTAGGGCGTCTCCTCGTAAACCCTATAGTGTGAAAATGGAAGCCTCACGTAATCCTGCCCACATGCCGACGAGTGTTCAAGCCCCAGTAGAGTCAGAGCAGCCTGAAGGTGCAAAAAGGGTTGTTCGTCAACTCCAGATGGATAGGGAAGTGCTTTCAGAACAACTCACTCGTGTTCTGAACCTTAAAGGTCCTGCAAACCATCAGGTGCACCGTGACCAGATTGCACCACCCTCTATAGGTTGAGCACAAGACACAGTGCAGCATGATGAACCATGCGGACAGGAACTGCAAGATCATCAACCAACTCAGTAGTTGGTGGAGCATACGGTTGATATAGTTCCGAAAGAGGTGGTCATTCCTGTGGGGGCTCTTAGCTTCTCCATAGGCGACAATCGGAGGAGTAGCAGTAGGGGAAGAAGACAAAAGTGGAGAAGGGTAGATCTCATGGTTCCTTTGTAGATAACAGTGGAGAGGATAACATTCTGCACGATGACCAGGTTGAGGTTGTTGGAGTGAACCAGGAGACCCTGCGCCCATGGGAACGATCTGATGTAGGCTGCCAGGAGGTACCAGGGGATAAAGAGGGTTCGGAGGCAGTCAATGGCGGTTCTCTTGGGAGTGGACGTAAGTGGAAAAGGCGAGCTAGGGGTAACCAGGGCTCTTTCATCTCGGGAGTGCCTGAGGAGCTTGGTAAGAGGAAGTGTGGAGGCGGTTTGGAGGATGAGATGGAATGTGAAGGACAAGGGAAGAAGTTTCGAGAGTATTTGGGTTCTGAAACCACTAAAGATCCGACGGGATTGGCGGAGGCTGATAATTAGCCCCGCGGGACGCAATGAGGCTCTTATCTTGGAACTGCCGAGGGTTGGGGAGTCCTCAGGCAAAGAACAACCTTATCAAGCAGCTTCAGCTTGATTCCCCATGTCTAGTGTTCTTATCGGAGACTAGAATAAAAAAATAATGAAGCACAACGGCTTAATAATAGATTGAGATATCCTGAGATATTTGTAGTTGAGTGTGAGGGGGAAGGACATCGGCGGAAAAGGGGTCTGATATTACTTTGGCGGGATACGTGGGACATTTCACTTTTGAGTATGTCGCACCATCATATTGATATTAAGGCCAAGATATGTGGAGAGGTGAATGAGGAGTGGAGATTGATGGGAGTTTATGGATGGCCTGAGAATCAGAATAAGTATCTGACATGGGAGTTACTTAGGCAATTACATGCTCAGATTTTGTTGCCATGGTTCCTGAAGGGCAATTTTAACGAAATCTTGTATGCTCATGAGAAAGAAGGTGGAAGAGCTATCATTATCTTGAAAGGTTCAGGGACACTTTACAGAGTAGCGATTTGGCAGATTTAGGTTACAAGGGTAATATTTTTACATGGGCAAATAATCAGAATGATGATGCCCATATCACAGAGCGCTTGGACCGTTGTCTTGCTAATGACTCATGGAGCTGTTTCTTCCCACATCACACGGTCATCCACCTCCCAAGGTAGTTTTTGGACCACTCTCCACTGCTAGTACAGAAAATGCATACAAGTGGTACTGTTAATGAGAATCGCACTAGACCTTTCAGGTTTGAAAAGATGTGGCTGAGGGATGTATCTTTTAGGAATGAGGTGCAAGATGCATGGAGCCTTTAGTAGATTTCGGTAGATTCTCAAGCAATTACGGATCGCTTTGCTTTCTGCGCAATGCATTTTAAATCAAGGAATGACTCTCATTTCGGATTACCGGCATTTGAGAGACTACAGAAAGGAGTTGGATAGATTACAGGCTCTCCCGGTGAATGAGGAAAATCATATTGAGATCAGCAGAGTTAGTGAAGCTGTGAATGAATTGGTCCGAAAGGAGGAAGTTATATGGGCCCAACGATCTCGCGCATCATGGCTTAAAGAGGGTGACCGTAACACCACTTTTTTTCATGGCAAAGCATCACAGCGTAGGAAGCGCAATACCATGAAGAGAATTAGAGACGAATCTGGAGAGTGGCATACACGGGCAAGTGAGATTGAGGCAATTATGGTGGATTATTTTCAGAATTTATTTACCTCCTCTGGGTGCTCTGGTGTTGATCGGGTTACTGAATGCATTGAGAGCAAGGTTATGGCGGAGATGAATGAAATTCTTATTCGTGATTTCACAAGGGAAGAAATTGACAATGCTCTTGCTCAAATGCACCCCACTAAAGCCCCTGGTCCTGATGGTATGTATGCTATTTTTTACCAACAATTTTGGGATATTCTTGGTCCTAGTATTGTCCTTTCTTTATTAGCTAGTAACCATAGTTTTAGTAATTTTAATTCGAATTTTATTACTCTTATTCCTAAAGTTGCAAACCCAGAGTCCTGTCATCAGTATCGCCCTATTAGTCTTTGCAATGTCTTTTATAAGTTAATCTCCAAAGTCCTGGCTAATAGGTTAAAAGAGATTCTCCCCTCTGTTATTAGTCTTAACCAAAGTGCTTTTGTTCCCGGGCGCTTGATAACAGATAACGCTTTGCTTGCCTTTGAAATTTTTCATTATATGCATAAGAAGAGGAAAGGGAAGAGAGGAACAGTTGGACTAAAAATGGATATGAGTAAGGCCTATGATAGAGTGGAGTGGTTTTTCTTGGAGAGTATTATGAGAAAGTTAGGGTTTGCGAGAGATGGATATCTTTAATTATAAACTGTGTGACTTCGGTTTCTTATTCTATTCTTATCAATGGTATTCCAAGTTCTAGTTTTAGGCCTACACGAGGACTGCACCAGGGGGATCCTCTATCCCCATATCTATTCCTCCTATGTGCTGAGGGCTTCTCAGCTCTAATCCACCAGACTGAGCAGCAGGGTCTGATTCATGGGGTTAAGGTGGCACAATCTGCACCACCTATTAGTCACTTGTTTTTTGCTGATGATTGTCTCTTTTTTGCTAGAGCCACTGTGCAGGAAGTTGAGGCTTTGGTTTATGTTATCAGGACATATAAGGAAGCATCGGGTCAACGTACAAACTTTGAGAAATCGAAGTTCTCCCTAAGCCGAAATATGGATGAACGATTTTCAATTGAAGCCCAACGGAGGACAGGTATTAAGGCAGTGGACCGATTTCAAAAGTATCTGGGCTTGCCTACAGTGATTAACTGATCCAAGAAAGCTATCTTCAGTTCTGTGAGGGACCATGTTTGCAAGAAGCTAAGTGGATGGAAGGAGACCATTTTGTCACGAGCAGGGAAGGAGGTCCTCATAAAATCAGTGGTGCAAAGTATCCCTACGTATGTTATGAGTAGCTTCATGTTACCACATGCTACTTGTGATGAGATGAAGAGAGCCATTCGGAAGTTTTTGTGGGGACATGAGGAGGGCAAACATGGATTGTGCTGGGTTGCTTAGGATAAACTATGCATGTCAAAGCAGCTTGGTGGGTTACGTTTTCTCAAACTAGCCAAGTTCAACTTGGCTATGTTGGCAAAGCAGGGTTGGCGTCTTCAACAACAACCAGAAACCCTTCTAGCCACAGTGCTTAAAGCCAAATATTACCAAAGAGGCGACTTTATGCATGCGAAGTTGGGCTATTGTCCAAGCTATACTTGGCGCAGTATTGTGACAGCAAGGGATGCTCTAAAAGGTTGATTTAAATGGTGATCGGGAATGGGAAGACGATGAAGGTGTGGTCGGATGTATGGGCAGCGGAGTCCCTGTTACAACCTGTGCTCCGCAATGGAGCCTCTTTGGGGGCTGATGCTCATGTGAGTGATCTGATAGATGGGGATATACGCTGTTGGAGAAGAGAACTAATCCGTAACTTAGTTGATGCTCCTATGGTCACAAGGATTTTCCAAATCCTGATTAGCTATTGACTGCCTCCTGACCAGCTCGCTTGGCAGTTTACGAAGAGTGGTGATTACATGGTGCGCAACAGCTATCATTACTTGATGACTGTGCGGGAGGGACATGACACAAGTGGAGTTCAGGGAAGTCAGTTCTGGTGGAAGTGGATTTGGTCACTGCCTGTACAGCCAAAGATCTGCACCTTTCTGTGGAGGATCAGCCACGACGCACTTGCAATAAGAATTAACTTGCTAAGGCGAAATATTCTAGTACCTATCCATTGCTCTCTGTGTGGACTTGCCAACGAAACTTGCCTTCATCTTTTTTATGATTGTCCAAGGTCGAAGCAAGTATGGAGCTGTGCTCAGGTGACCCTTCCTTCCTCGGCTGCAGTAACTATCTTCCACTGGTTGAAGGACCTCGTGAGCAGATGGATTTGTTGTCCTTTAGTCATGCGGTGTTGTCATGTGGGCTATTTGGAAGGCACGAAACTTGCTAATTTTTCAGAATAAGGAGGAGGATCCGTACCGAGTGGCTCTCACTGCTAGCTATGGTTTTCAAGACTATCTTCGGGAGCATCAGAAGGAATCGGGACCTAGTGATGGGGCACACTCTAGGCGCCATCGATGGATACCACCGTGTCCGGGTACTTTCATTATTAATACGGATGCTGCATGTAAGTCTGATGCAACTAGTCTTGGAGCAGTCGCCTGCGCTTCTGTGGGCTCTATCATTTTCCAAGGATACAAGCATGTTTCAGGGGCCCTTGACCCGCTAGCTGGTGAAGCTATGGCAGGACTATTTGGGATACAAAGAGCTATGGACGCTGGGCATATGAGTGTTATATGGGAAACGGATTGCCTTCCTATGGTCTTAGCTCTCTAACGCAAGACGATTCTTTACAACCTTGCTGGTGTTTTAGTGCAGGACATTAGGTCTTTAAGTGTATCTTTTATTTCTTTTCATGTTAGACATATTAAACGTGAAGCAAATCATGTGGCTCATTTGTTGGCACACGAAGGTTTTCGTAATCCCAATATCTGTGTATGGGATGAGGAATTACCTCCAAGCTAAACGATATGTAATGCTTGATAGAGTTGAGTAATAGATATGCATGGTTTCTTAAAAAAAAAAAATGAACTAAAAAGGTCCATTTATCCCATCGTAATTTGAGCATCTCAACTAAAATATTTATCATGTTAAAAAAATCAAAATAGCTATTATAGAATTATATTACAATTTAAAAATGGTTTACCTATCAAAATAATTTTTTAGAATGTATGATTATAAAATTTTAAAAAATAGCATAACCATGATATTTTTAAAATTTAACTAACCAAAAAAATTAGCTATTAAAATAGATTTTGAAAAATATAACCAAATTTTTTTCAAAAAATTAAATAACCACAAAAATAAAATAACTTAAAAAATAAAATAATTTTTTTTAAAATAAAATAACTCAAAAATTTAAAATGTACCAAAATTTTTATTTGAACGGGAATGGAAAAACTAGATATAAAATTAAAAATATAGGTGAATAATAAAATAAAAAAATAGTGAATAGAAAAATCAGTCTTAATTCTAACAAACCATGCTCATAAAAAAGGTAAAAAAAATTTGGTTCGTAATCCAGGACTAAACATTCGTAATTTGAAACAAGGTTACCTCAATAACCAAATGATTAAATTAGTTTTGAAACTATAAACTCACATTCTAATGTCATAAATTATTTTGGCAATCAACATTGCAAGATCTTAAGATGATAAATGGAAATAAAGTATTGCTTGCTGTAAACTTTTAAGTCCCATCGACAGTTGAATCATTCTTTGCCTGAGTGGACTGCGGTGGTGCATTTTTCCTCTTCCTTTGACTATTGGTCCTTAGTGAACTCCTTTGTAGTTCTTAAGGTGTAATAATCTCTTGTGAGTTTAGGTTACACCCATAAAATTTGGACATGTTTGCACCAATTCTCCCTCTTAGGACTCTCTAACTCTTACTTCCGGCTGCCAATAAGGTAAAATCATAACTATATTACTTGAAAATCCACTACTACTTCGATCTACAAAGACAAGACATCATAGGCAGTATTATCTTCAACACAATTTTCCCTTCTTCATAGTAATTTGGACTTTGAAAAGTGAATGAAAAAATTGGTTAATAATAATTATATAACTAGAAATTTATTAAATGCATGGAATAGCTGCATACCCAACTTTGATGGTCTTGACTTGGGTCTTGGCCGGGTAAAACTCAGCTTTTTTTTATGTTGCCATGTAGTCTTGTTATCCCTCCACAAAGTAGAATTGACAAACAATTTTGGTGTCTGTACCTCTCAACTTTTCACTTTTTGACAAAGGGTTTATACCAACTGTTGGAGCATTGTTTATCACGAACAACCGCTTTACTCCTTGGCAATGACACATGGTGCAATTAGTTCATGAACACTTGTTTATTATGGTTAGTTCAATGTAAGAAGGATAATCGCGAGAAAAGCATAAATTAGAGCTATTCATAGAATAATTTCTGTAAATAAATCCAAACAATTGGGGTCCATATGAAATTTTTCAAGCTACATGGAAAAACAACCGTGATTTTATCTCCAATTACAAAAGGCCAACAATCATCACAGCTATCCTTGTGCCCCAAAATAAAACCCTAATTTTCATGTCTACCTACTTTGAATTTGTGCCATAAAGCTGAAAATACTACCTGATTACCCACTCTATATTGCTAGACTGGATGAAACCAACAAATACATAAAAACCTATAAACATCTCAAACCACAAGCACCATTATTCATACCTACATCTCAACGCATCTCTTAAACAAAAAAGTCACACAACCACCCAAAAGGTTTAAAACACTAACCTTATTCACTCTTCTTCTTCTTCTTCTGATCTTCGAGTTTAATTTTTCAGATTTCAATATTTTTACACGATTATGCTTTCAATCTATCTCTTGTCGTCTGTGTTTATCATGTCAAGTAGTTGATTAGGTTAGGTTTAGTTTTTTATTTTCTATTTAATTTTACTTTTTCCATTCTAAAACTGTTTTATTCCTCTTCTAAAATTAATTTGTACTTCAAATATAGGATTGCCACAACGGTCTGACAGGTAAGTGCCATGTTAAATTATGATTGCCAGCTAAGCAAAAATTTAACGGAAACTGTTGGTAAGACTTCTTTAATAAACAGTGAAAAGAAGTAGGACTTGATTAATGAAAAAAATAGTTATAGGACTTGATTGAAAAGGTCCTAAGAATAACAGGACTTCCAAAATCCTTTATCCCACTAATTATAGTTCTGATCCTGATAGTATGGACCATGTGCACCATGATTAAAAAAAAAAAAACTAATCGCTACCATGATTAAAAGAAGAAAAAACTAATCGCTTCTCTCCTCTTGATAATCTAAGGGTTAATGGTATATTTGGTACCCCTAGTAGTTTAAATTCGTCAATTGTATACCCCGACTATTTTTTCCGTCAATTATGTACCTGAACTTTGTGAGTTTACATCAATCGTATACCTCGGGCAGCACTTTGATGACGTGGCGTGCTGCCCGTTAATGGTAGGTTGCAATTCAGTCCCTGAGTTTCTAAATTAATCATATAAGTCTTATATTAGTATACAATTTAGTACATATATATTTTATTATTTAGAATTAATCCTTAATATTATATGTCATTATTATTTACACAATATTTTATTCCTAAATTATTTTTAGTGCATAATAATATTTTTATTAAAGTAATAGACATATAATAATTTGTCTATAATAAGTTTTGTAATACACAATTAGTTATATTTATAAATTAATGTGGATATAGTACATAGTCATAAGAATCATTCAATTATATTACTTAATTGTAATTACTTATGAATGTTTCAATACATAAAGAATATATTTTACTTTATTAATTTTAACAATATAAGAATTTAAAATTTTAAAAATAATGAAAAAGTGGTCCCACTTGCCGTGTATAAAAGCAATAAGAAGTTTGAAAATCAAATTCATAGCCCAACAGCTAGCACCACTAGCAAAATTAGAAAATTACAAAGTTAGGAAATATTTTAAGGTGAAAAAAAATAATAAATTTTTATTATTAAATTGTATATGAACATTATTAAATTTGATGTAACTAACTACATACAGTAAATTATTATAATTATAATAATTATTATTATTATTTTAAGAGACTATTTCCAAGAGTATTGATTTTTTTATTTCCTTTTGTGATTAATTATAATTTAGTAATTTTTCTAAAAAAATTATTATTTAGTAATTAATTAAAATTAATCGTATATAAGATAGAATTATAACATTAAATATTGAAAAAGTAATAATTATGCATAACACTAAAAATTTAAACTAAAGTATTATCGTTCTTAAAAAAAGATTTGATTGAATAAAATAAAAATTTGAGGACTTAATTGTATAATTTTAATGGACCTACAAGATTAAATTTGAAATCTAGGGGGCAAACTAACACAAGTTATTGGCGGGCAGCATGCCACGTCATCAAAATGCTGCCCGGGGTATACAATTGACCAAATTTCAAAAGTACAGGTATATAATTGACGGATAAAAAAGTCGGGGTATACAATTGACGAATTTGAAAGAGTTCGGGTACCAATTATACCATTAACCCGATAATCTAACATCACCGAGGGCAATTTGAAAGCATCTCTCCATAGACCAATGTGACGCATATGACCAATGTGGGCAATTTCATATTGGAATACCAAGCTGTAGTTGAAGTCTTAAAATATCGAAAGATTCCCTCTGTCGTCATGATCAGGCGAGACATTTCTCCCTCTTATTCATTACTCAAAATATACAAAATATGGTACAAGGAAATCCTCGGACTGGTTTTAATAACATTGTTAATTTGACACCTAAATTAACAGAACCAAGCAATTAATGTAGCATTTGCTGTGGTTAATTTTATACTGTTAGCGATCCTCAATTTTTAAACACTTGTTGATGGGCTCTTTTTTTAAAAAAAAAAAATTGGATAGGACCGGCACATCTTAAGCGTATATACCATGTGTGATGAGTCTAAGACCGACTGCATAAACAATCACGTTTGACAATTATGAAAAAATTCTTAATAGCCCACCACTCCTCTTTCAACATCACTCTTGAGATTGTATTCTTATCTTTTGTTTTCCCATCATCTCAACAATGTTAATCAACATGGTATGTCCACCTTGGATGAATCATCTTATAAATAAGTGTACCAGATTTAGTCGGGGCCAGAGGATAAAAAGATGATTCTTTATATTCATCCGCACTATTGATTACCTCTAGTTAATACATTTGCAATCGACTATAAAACAATTATTAAGTTCAAAACAAAAGCTCAGAATTATTTAATATTTTAACGGATGTTACCGAAAACACAGTGTTAACTATTTTATGTTTGTAGAATGGAAGAAACAAGAAAATCATTAAATATCGTTATCTTATATTTGTAAAAGACATAAGGGGGAGACAACCACCCCGAGATCTCATATTTCTGGTTTGCTATTATATATAAGCTGAAGAAGCAACTAAATGATATAGAACAAGTAAGTATATGCAAATTACTAGGCAGCCAAATTGGTACGCTTTGGAGTTTTTTTAAAAAATTTTAAAAGAAGTCTTTTTTTACAATGAAAAAAAGAAGGTTGTTTAGGAACTTGAAAAAAACGGATGCGTAATGTATGATTATGGACTCATGGGCTTTTTAGTAACCCAAATTCACGTATGGGATTTCACGTTATTTCTCTGGTCCAAATTAGTAAATCAGATTTAATACATTTTGGGTCGTGCCAGAACATATCATCCCTTTTGTTAAAGGTATATGCTATATTGCAATGCAAAAGTTTAGTTGGAGAATGAGGAGCCCAGTGGGCTTCGTGAAGATGTAAAAAACCAAACGTTGTCGCGGAGATATGGCCATGACGCCATATGCCACTTCCGCTACGCGGCCCAAGCTACCTCTGTCAATAGTTTGATTCTTCTTTTTTCTTCGGTTTTTGGGTTTTTTGGGCCCCATGTTTAGTGGGTTGGCCAATTATATACCTCGACTTTTTTTTTTGCCGGGCAGGTACTCTGACTTTGCACGGGCAGGCTAAACGTGATCCCCCGATCAAGTACCTGCTGACGTGGAGGGCTGCCCGGATTTGAGGTCTGGGAGGTGCTCCAAAACGACGTTGTCTCGTGCCAAAATGACGTCGTTTTAGAGGCTTGGGTGGACACATCGATCCACGTGTCTTTGTGGGCTCCGGAATAATAATATGCTACCAACCCAAAATCCTTGACCCAACCGATCTGAAACCCGATGGATACCACTCATAACCCGCACAAAACTCAACCAACAACCAGATTAAATTTATTTTTAAAAAGGGGCAATATGTTTATACTATTTATTTTAAATCTGCCAAATCGATTCATATTAAAATTATTTTTTTTATTTTTTTCTTTACAATACCAACGACATCATATGAATATATTCTTTCCACTAAATTTTCGCCAACACCTTCTCTTACTCTTTTTTTATGAACCATTTTTTTTAAAAAAATAATAAAGCAACATGAAATTGACCCCTCACCGTCGACCCCTTCCACCACCACCACCACCGTCACCCCCACACCCTCTTCTCAAACACCCACCACCACCATCATAGACCACCACCACCCTCTTCAAACACACCATCAAAAATCCCATATCGATCTCCAACAAGACACACAACAAATGGAGATCGATCTGTAACCAATAATTTTAAATAATGAGAACTGATTTTGATTTTCCAAAAAAGAAACTCACAAATACCCACTCCTGCAACCTGCAACGATCTCTTCAAAATAAAATTTGATTTGTTAATCATCACCCAATCAAATCCTATCATCAAAATCACATCTTCCTTCCACCCATTGCAATCCAATCCAATCTTAGAGGACAAATCCAACGACGGCGAGGCCAACTTTGGAGGAGGAGGAGAGGAAAGAGTGGTGGTTGGCTGTTGCAGCCGCACATGCAGCAGTTGCTGCTATCGACGACAGATCTCAAGGGCAACAGTCTTCATGGAAGGACTAGGCGGCCTGGTGGCGCTGTGGACGAGGGTCGACGGAGGGTGCGTTGACAAGGGAGGCGACGAGGGTACAAGAGGGTGGTGGTGGGAGAATTCGGATTGGATTTCTTCTGGGGTGATCAATTTGGAGGAAAGCTTGAATCTTTTGTTGTTGGGTTCTTCTCCTTTTGCTGTCGGTGGTGGTGGTGGTGGTGGCGTTGGTCAGTAGCCGCCGGTGCCAATTGTGGGGGAGGGTGGGTGGTCTTCGTTCTTTGGACAAAATTACTTTCATTTTTTAAAACTATTTATAAGAAAATGTTAAAAAAGAAAGAAAAGGTTAAAGGGAAAAAAATATATCGTCTAAACTTAGTAATACGATGGGTTAACAAAAGTCTTTTTCATGTTTTAATTTCTTGTTTTATGTTTTTAAGAAAAATATTTACAAAAAATAATTAAAAAAAGATTGCGAGAAGAATAAGAAGTAAAATGCCTGAAATTATTATTATTACTACAATTATGGGTGTTACTAAAAAGTCAAACCGGTTCGCATGGCGGGTTTTGGGGCAATTTTCGGTATCCGTTAGGTTTTTGGGTCGGTTTGGTCAAGTAATCGAGCTGGTAGTAAGCGGAGCCCACAATGGCACATGGATCCTACATGTCTACCCAACCTTTTAAAAACGACGTCGTTTTAGTACGAGATGACGTCGTTTTGAGATAACCCCAGAAGCTCAAATCCAGGCAGCCCTCTACGTCAGCAGGTACCTGACCGGGGGATCACGTTTAGCCTACCCATACAAAGTCGGGGTATCTACCCGGCCAAAAAAAATATCGGGGTATATAATTGGCCAAACCATAAAAGATGGAGATCCAAAAAATCCAAAAACCCCTTTTTTCTTCTTGACAATGATCAATAGTTTGATTCTGAAATAATATAAATCACCCCACGATAAAAAAAAATATATATACCTCTGATGAAAATTTTAATAAGGATTCTATTATATATATGTAAAGCTGATACCGTAACCAGGTGTTGACCCATAAGATTTTAGAGGTCTTCATGTATAGCCATATGGAGGGTTTTAAGTGTAGTTTTAATAAATTAAATTTTAACATATGGTCATAATGACAAATATAATTATCTAAAAAAATTCAATATTAAAAACATCCTGATAAGAATTAAACTCTCATAAAAAAAGCTATGAATTATATCCGATAAGAATTAAACTCTTATGAGAAAAAACTGATAAGTTATGTCATTGATTTGAAAACAAAAGTCATCCAATATACATATATATATACACACACACACATTATTGTTGTATATATTACATCATTTACTCTATAATTGTTATCTGACTAGAATTATATTAGTTTTATATTGATAAACTTTACAATTGATAAGATAATATTGTTATTCAAAACTAACCTTTTATCATTTTTTAATCGTGTATCTCTTCACAAATTTCTTCTCCATCATCTCTCTTTAAATACAGATACAGGATTCTATCTGTGTATGTGAAATAATAATCTCTGTCTGTGATATAATTTCTCTATTTATTCATTCTTTTTTATTCCTTCTCTAATTTGGTTCTATTTGCACTACTACACAAGGTCTATATACACTCTGTGTCTGATACAGTTTTTCTATCATTCCCTCATTTTCTTTTATTCAAAGTTGTTTTCTCACCCTCAATTAAGCATCCTAATTATTTTTATATTCTTTTTATTTTTCCAATCTATTTTAATTATTTATTTTTATTTTTATTTGTGCAGGGAAATAATCCTGTGGAACCCACGGGAAGTGAGCTAGTGATTATCTATGTTTCTGTCTAATTGTTTTTGTAAATCGCGCTTGCACATTATAATATAGCTAGGAATTGTAAATACGCATCCAAATTTTAACATGTAAATTGTAAAGTGTGAACTCCATAAAAAGATAACTTTTGCCATTAATTTTTAGTGCCTATATTCACCTTATCGTCGGAAGATGGAATTAAATAAAGTCAAGAATCCATTCCTACAAAGTAAATGAGCCGGTAAACCAGGTCTCTTTCTTAATTTTTTTTTAAATGCGAAATAAAAGTCAGATCAACTAACAATAGTTGGAGAGACTCTAGAATAAGAAGTCCCGTATAAATTAAGATTAAAGCACATAGCGTTTTCTCCTCTCTCTTTCTCTTTCTCTTTGAGAAAACTCTAGATCTATAAATTTGGGGCTGCCGCCAATGACTTCTTTTCCGGCGGTAAGCCCCCACTGGTATTTTCTTTAGTTTTTTTGTTTTCTTCCTTTTAGTTTTGTCTGTTTAGTCTCGCTGTTTGTGACTTTTTTAGTACCCTTTCTTGGGGTTTGGTTTTCTCCTTCAGCGAGCCCTTGTCACCTTCTGTGGGTGTTTTTTTGTTTCCTCGGGAATAAAATCATGAGAGCCAAAAACTTTGGAGAAAGATTTGATTTGAAGAGTAGATCTTTATTTGCTGCTGCAATTTACCAACAAGGAGAAGATGTGGCACGAACCATACAAGTTATGATGCCCATAGAGACACTCATCGTTGGAGTAGTGTGCCTTTATAAATCTTCTTTTGAAGGAAATACGTCCTGTTGTTGTGTAGTTTCATGTAGTAGGTTGAGATCAATTTTTATGTCAGATTTTTCTTTAGATCATTTGTATCTTCAATTATGTATTCTCAGATCTCTAGATTTGTTTATATAATGAATGAAGTATGCCCCATTTGTCAAAAAAAAAAAATCAATCAGTGAGCTCGTTCAACCATGCAAGATGAGGTCAAATAAATTTTTTCTACAAAATATGAGAAGGAGAATGAGTCATCGAGATCAGTTATATGCAAAAAAAGAGCTATATAAGTACACCTTTTACATGCCTTGTTTATCTAATAGTATACATTAATCTCAATCCATGTGACTAAAAATTTGAGAGATTGTCTTCCCAGTGAAGAGATAATATAAATATTTCGGAGTTGTTTGAGGATTGACATTTACTTTTGTCCGTTCCTATGCTTGGTAAAAATTTTTTTTCCTATGCTTGGTAAATTAGAGGTAGCTTTATCTCTTACGTTTTTCCTTTCTTTGGGAAAGTCGCTCTATTCGGTTTTCACATCATCACATGCAATATAATTTTTGATTATAACCGGATAATCAAAATAGAGAAACCTTCACTCGACTCATGTGACTGTACGTGTACCAAGAAAATCAGTGGTCCTTGCAAGTTACAGGTGCAAAAATATTAAAAATACGAAGCTTCAAATCTTGCCGAATCGTGTTAAAATGTTGTTTTCAACTTCCTAAATCAAGTAGCTATTTATTAATTCATAAATTTTCTTTGAGTTTCTTTTGATGTTTTGATACTGGCTTTAAACAAAATCCTCCCACTTCGATGGTACCATGTGCCTCGTCAAAGAATGGGGATGCTAGAAATTTTAAACGTGTGGCCTGTAAGTATTAAAAATTGTACCATCATACACTCATAGTACAGCGAGGCCAAGAAAATTCTATATGAATCATGCATAACTTACTTAGTGTCAAAATACTAATCAGTAGCTATTTTTTTTCCTAAATTTATTGTTTTCTTCTAATTGCTATTTTTTAACATATCCTTTAGTTTCCCTGTAAATAATCATTTAGATATAATTTAATTAATTAGGATATTTTCTCTGGCTAATTTAATTACATTATCTTGATACCTGTACCCTCAGCTTAATTTATTTCATGAACCCCCTGTTCAAGTCACTTCCTTGCTATTTGATGATGTTTTTTTTTTTTTATGCTAACCAAGATTTTTATTTATGAGGGATGGAATTTGGTCTATTTGATGATGTAATGGTAAGAATAAGATCTTCTCCCCAAACCTGTCTCACAAATTTCTAATCTAAAGTAGAACGGGATTTGATTTACAACTGTTTGTCCTGTATCTATTATCGGGGTTAATTATATTTTTACCCCCTGAATTCTGGTTTATTTTTGAGTCACCTCCTAAACTTTTTTTCCCGTCAATCGACCACCTGAATTTTCAATTTCATGCAATTGACCCCCTCCGTCCATGGGAAGATCGATTCCGTCACTTGGACTAACGGAATGCAGGGATGGATGACACGTGGCAAGATCCTAACCATTCAGGATTTTCTTTTTCTATTTCTTTTTTTCTTAAAAAGAATAACATAGAAAATTTTTAAAAAATGAAAAAAAAGATTAAAAAAATTAGCACAGCAAAATTATATCGAAAAAAAACAAAAAAAACCATCCCGGATTAATCCCCACCTCCCTCCTTCCCCAGCCTCCCTCTCCCTCCCCTCACCAACCTCACTTCCTTCGCCGCGACTACCAACTTCGCCGCCCTCCTCCAACGAGCACCGATCCCAAGTGGATCTTGCCTTCAACCTCTGCAATCAAACCGATCCTGACTTCCTCTCCCTTAAGCTCGCCCACCTCCTCCACCTCTCCCCACACCCAGATGCCGGCGCCATGGCCGTCGTCCTTCTCCGCTAGCTCCTCACCCGCAACGACTCCTACCTCTGGCCCTGCCTCTCCCCCTGATTGGGTGCTTCACCTGCCCAGAACAACACCCCATTCTTCTCGAGTTCTTACGCCACAGTCATGCCATTGCCGGTATTAATAATGGACAACAGCATCGCCGTCATCATCCCCCACCGCCACCATTGAAGAAGGGCTCGCGTGAAGCTCTCATCTTCCTCCAACACTGCACCCATTTCAATCAACTCATGGTCATCCACGCCAAAATCATCCGCCATGACCGTGTTATGGACTCTGCCTTTTCTGTCGCCTTCGTGCTCTGACTCGTCTACGTGGACCTCCCTGCGCTGTGGTTGCTCCGGCACGCGTACCTGCGCTCTCGATGGTTTGGCTCCGTTCAATTCACCTTCCTCACCCGCTATCCCCTCCTCCGCCACCACTCCTTCTGGGTCAGATCTATCCTCTCCCTCTTTGCCTGACGTCGTTGACTAATTCGACCTCTTCCCCTCTTCCAGAACTTCCAGTGAACAATTAGTTTTTTTTTCTGTACAATGAATAGTATGAGGGAGGTGAATTGTGAGGGTTTGTCTCTTGAATGGTCTTTGCCTAGTGCCTTGTGCAGATCAGCTCCCATAACCTCTCGTCCTGAGAAGTCCTATGCCACTGCTTGCTCACACACGCCGGCCTCCCCAGAGTCCTCTCGTCCATGTGCTTCAATATCGGGCAAACACCAACAACCAAAAAAAGGTCCAATCTTCAAAAAGCCATAGTCTTTAACAAAATAAACCCTCTTCACCACTCCTTCAAACAAACCCAAAAACCAAGTTAAAAACCATCCAAACCAAGCAACAACTGATCTCAAAAAATGAAAACCAATCCATCAAGTGAAAAACAACCAAGAGGATCCGTCCAAAATGAAAACGGGGTGGGGTCAGGAACTAAACAGAGGCTTGTGGCACACGATTCTCGGCGGAGGCGATAGCGGTGGCGGCCGCGTTAATGGTCTCCACCGCGTTGGCTGTGAGCCGCCGCTGCCCTGGAGTCTCCTTCATTCACAGTCCTCATCATCTCAGTTTTTTTCTGCTCTGTTTTGTTTGTCTTTGAAAAGAGATAAGTGAAATAGAGTTTAATAAGTAGTAGAAGAGGCAGGAGGAATGCAAAAATTACTTTGAAGAAGATTTTAATGTTGTTGGTGTTTTGGTCTAATTGAAAGAAGAAGAATTCTTCATTTTTATTTCTCTCTTACGAAAAATCATAAAAAGAGATAGCAGATCGGAGGAGAGAGTGAGACAGAGGATTTGTTGTTGTAGTAATAGTTTTGGGCTAATTGTTTTTTTAATTTTTTTTCATTTTTAAAATATTTTCTATCTTATTCTTTTTAAGGAAAAAAGAAATAGAAAAAGAAAATCACTGAAGGGTTAGGATCTTGCATGTCATCCATCCCTGCATTCTGTTAGTGCAAGTGACGGAATCAATCTGCCGATGGACGGAGGGGGTCAATTGCATGAAATTGGGAGTTTAGGTGGTCGATTGACGGAAAAAAAAGTTCAGGGGGTGACTCAAAAATAAACCAGAATACAGGGGGTTGAAATATAACTAACCCCAATTATCGCTACCCGAAAAGATGGAGCAATATATGAATGGAAATTGGCATTAATCGCTGCAATATTATGCAATAATTTGTTGGGGCATATTTTCCGAAGATTCATAAATATGTGTTACTCAAATCTGGGTTTTTTTTTATAGGAACTCAAAGGTTGACCTTTGAAGAATGACAGTCTTTTGTTTTGTTTTTTTTTTTTGAATAATCGGGGCCTAAGCCCATATTATTTAGAATCACTAACACAAAGTCGGGGCCAAGATAAACCCTTTAAATCGTCCCTGAAAACAGGAGCGCAAAACAGAGGTATAGAATCAAAAACTTGCAGCTGCATAGGGTGAGGAGAAGCTCGATTAGCAAGAGCATCAGCTAGCTTGTTCCCCTCCCGGCCGGCGGGGGCCATGCCCTTGAGTTTTTAAACTTCCCATATAAGTCTTATTGTAATATTATTGTATAGTTTTTGAACTTTTATTTTTTTTTTATATTAGTCCTATTGTAACATGTATTTGGCCTTTTTTAAATTTTATTTTCTCACATAAATTCTTATTATTACACACAAAATGTTATATTGGCCCTCTCTAAGAATTATATCAAACTCCGCCACTGTCTCCCGATAAGTGTGCATGATAAGAACCTCCCAATCCTGATCCAAGAGCCTGTAAATTTGGTGGAGTAAAGGCTCAGAAACATTATACCTCCACGTGACTGTAAACATTAAACTAGAGCATGAGAATCAAGTTCCAAAATTAGACAACGTATCCCCCGTGACCATGCTTGCTTCAGCCCCAAAAAGATAGCATAGATTTGAGCCTTGTAGGAAGAGCAAACACCCAATGCCACCGAAAAGCCAAATCTCCAGGTACCACCAGCGTCACGACACACTCCTCCCGGAGTGGCAACATCCGGATTGCCTTTGCTAGCTCCATCTGTGTTCAGTTTGAACCAACCCGATCCGGAGCAATCCATCCCATGAATGATAGTCTTTTGTTTGCCTAACTTCTTTTAATTACTTGTTAATTGTTATTTTTTTCAACAATATCAAACGATTGTTAATTTTTATCGTGTATGTTTGCGTTCCAATTCCTTATTTGCGTTCCAATTCCTTATTTTGGGCTTCATTTTATTGTTGCTTCACTTTCTTTGGCCATATTTCTAACATTCTAGTTATGCTCATAACTCTCCTTTAGGGGTTTAGTTACAACCATTGGTTTAGAAATGCAGTTCACACTACAAAAAAAAGTTGTCATTTGCGGAGGTTTTTTGAACAATTTGCGGAAGTTTGACCCCACTTTGCTGTAATTTACGGAGGTTTCAAAAACCCCCGTTGTTACCACTCCCACAAACATTTTGCGAAGGTCGTTAAGGTGACCTCTGCAACACCCCCCGCAAATTGAAAAATTAATTTGCGGGGGTTATATTGCCCGCCGCAATATGACCTCCAACCCCCCGCAAATTCACGTGATATCGATGCATACCATGGCACCTTAACCACCGCAAATTGAGCTCCAGCCCCCGCAAATTGACCGCCTTTTTGGTACTGACCGCCACGATTTGGGTTTCAACCCCCGCTATTGGATCCCCATTTTCATAATGCCCCCGGCAATTTGAAGGTCAGCCCTTGCAATGTGTTCCCCCCCATTTCTTACTAACCCCCGCAATTTGAGTTTCAACCCCCGCTATTTGATCCCCATTTTCATGATGCCCCCCCCGCAATTTGCTCCCTCGATTTCGTATTAACCCCCGCAATTCGAATTTCAACCCCCGCAACTTGCTCCCCCGATTTTGTGTTAACCCCCGCAATTCGAGTTTCAACCCCCGCAATTTGCTCCTTCGATTTTGTGTGAATCCCCGCAATTCGAGTTTCAACCCCCGAAATTTAGTTGGCCATTTTAAGTTTATATTTCAGTTGTAGTATGTAATAGCAAATCCTACGGAATTCAGTAGACATAAATTGATAGAAGGCATTAAACATTTGCTTAATCATTTAAATCGTTCAAGCATTCATATTCATACATACCTAACATGAGAATTTAAGCATTCCTAGTAGGTAGTCATAAATACAAAATGAGTTACTGTCATACTCATTATATAAAAGTACTTTAACAAAATGAAGAATGTTCAAACTTCTTCTTGGTGGCTCGGGATGCACGTGCTACCATGTGATGATCTTCTACCATCAACCGGAGTGGAAGGACTGCTATGTTCATCATTTACCTACAATGACAGAAATTACAATTCAGCAATCCATCAAGAAGCTTTGGGAGAGAGATATAGAAAGTTTCAGACTAATAAAATCCACCATATCCACAGAATAATAACAAAGACAGCACCAGCAGCATTGCAAAAGCAACAGTGACAGCCTTAAAATAAACTCAAACGCAACTCATTCCTAAAGGAGAAAGATAAAAGTTATCCAAAATCAAAGCGCCCTAAGATAATTGGAAAAGGGAATGAACTCAGACGTTTACAATTAGAAAGAACAATAGCAACACCAATCTGAAAGAGCATTCAGAATGCCATTTGGTCATCATAAACAATCGAGGAGGTAGTAAAAGTGAGAAGCACATCCGGCAGTAGAAAAGTCTTAATGAAGGCAGCACACTTTGCGGTGTAAATACAAGGAAACTCAACTACAATGGCGCAAGAGATTAGGAGGTGGGAATCAGTTTGAGCAACAGTCATATAATAAACATAAATGCAGGGAGGCAAGACTCTTTTGGAAGCAGCAAAAACTTTAGTAAAGTCACAAGCCAATGGTGACTCCTAATGAGGTAAACACAGGGCAATATATACATCAGGAGCATTTCAGCAGCAACAAAATGATGGCCTAAGACATCCTCAATACACACAGCAAGAAGAAAGCACATAAAAAGATTTCATAGAATATTATGGATTTTACCTCTGTAAGTTGAGCAGGCAATACTCCAGCAAGTTCATTAGGCACCCTCCCATCCTTTGCTATAAAATATGACTTCAATCCATTCACAAGTCCAATACAAGTAAGCTCAAGCTGTTTGTATTTCTCTTTCAATTCAGCATAGGATGCAGAATCATTTTCAACACTAGTGCTTGTACCGTCCTGAAACCTTGTACGCTTGAAAGAAGTAGACGGAATAGCACCAATTCCTAAGCACCGAACCCTTCCAGAGTGTTCCTTTCCTAGAATCTTAGCAACAACATCATCAGACTCAACTATCGACTCATCAGCAGTGCTTTGAGTTAAAGCAGTCTTAAGTTGTTCCTATGTAGAACAAGAGGATTAGTTTTCATCAAAGGAAATTGCAGTACTGGTAGTAATTCAACTTATATGCAAACTACTAATCATAAATGCATATTACTTACACAGATTTCTTTAGCCGAGTCAACATAGGATCCATCTTTTTTCTTATGTATAGCTAGATAAATGTCTGCTCGACCAGGCCTTTTTCTGGTTTGAGCAAACTATATAACCATAAATCATATTAACAGTTACACCATAAGTATATTGCAATTGACCAATAAGTTTAAGTTTTTACCATTTCTTCCATCCTTCTAGAATTTGGTTTGGATCCACCAGTGTGCTGAATGGTCTGTTTCGCGCGATTTTCAGCATTCCTCTTGCAAAGATCCTTACAAGAAAAAGATTGAAAACAACGAAAGATCTAATGGCATATATAGGTAACAAGAGTTTAGCGTAAAAACTCTATACTTACCACGGTTGCTGGTTTCAAACAGTAATCGCAATAACCAGCCCACTGATCCGCATCAATATTGTCGGAACATTTTGTATAAGGTCAACTCTTGGAATTTCATGCTTATACCACCCATCCCACAACTTCTTTCTATGATCTCCCCACTTTTTACAAAGAGAATGATTGACATATCTCACTGCAAATTCCTCTTCTATGTTGAAATGAAACCGGGCCTTCAAAATAAGAGAAAATTCTATAACTCCAAAATAGCAACCAAAATGAGATAAACCGGACAAGCATCAACTCCCTTTTCAAAGGATTTTACCTTTACAACATGCTGAAAATAGTTGTTGAACCGAAATGGCGGCATATCATTTCATTTCTCATAGTTAATTGGAAACAAAGTGCCATTAATAGCCAAAGTTCCCAAATAACCACCAAGCAGGCCTTGCTCCTCTCCAATTGGTTGCTTATGCTCATTGAAATCCACCGCAACTTTTGTTCCATCGGGGATATTAGGCACATTTTCACCTTTACCACCAGCTCCTTGAATGTTCCCTCTGCGTCTTTACATGCAAAATCATTTAAAATGTCACTAACGGAAAAAAAAAAAAGAGAGAAAACATGTAACATCAAAACCAATTAAGTTACAGCAATTGAATAACTTAAAAAATAAGGGAAATCAGCTTAAGTTACCAATTGTCTTAAGAGGAAAACAAAGTCACTACAACATGTTATCAATTTAGAATTTGATATTCTGTAAAGAAACCAGAAACATAATGGCATTGCTTTCGCTAAAACCACTTTAATAAATTTCACCCAGGGTTGAAAATGTCTTCCTAATCATATTGCGCTAAGAACCCCAAAACCAAAACAACATTACTAGAATTATTATTATTATCTACTTGAAAACCCAAAACCATCTTATTGCACTCTCATGACAGAATCAACTTAAAATTTACCAAGGATTAGAAATGGCTCCTTACCAGTAAAAATCCAAATCGCCTAGAGATTAACTAGCTCGCTAGAGTCGATCCGACTCTCACAAAATATGAACCCAAAGCTTGCCAACAGGAGCAGCAACTCGAGGCCCCTCCAACAGCACAAGAGACAAACCCGTTACCAACCAACCCAACAACACTCACGACGGCCCACACAACCACCGCACCGACCTGCCACCCCACGCTCTCGTCGAACCACAAAAACACAGAACCTAAAACCAATGGGTTAATCCCAATCTACAAGAAGAAAATGAAAGGAAGAGGAGGAGAAAAAGAAATGGCAACACGAAATAGAAGAAGAAGTAGATAGTCGGAAGGGATGAGGAACGACCTGTTGTCGTCACGTGGGTCGGCGATGGGGGGTGTGTGTCTGCAAGCATTGCTCTCTGCTTCTTCTTCTAATTCTAGGAAGACGGAAGACGGAAAACGGAGTAGGAGGGCGCCGACGAAGGAGAGGAGGAGAGAGTGAAGCGGAAGAGGAATAGGAAGACAAGGAGGGAATTGAAGACGAAGAAGATGAAAACAAAAGCGAAAGGAGAGAGAGCAGGCATGAGTTTGGGAAGAATTAAGGATTTTGAGTTTGGGAAGAATTAGGGATTTTGTCTTAGGATTGTTTTTGGGTAATGAGGGAAATTTTCCCGCTGATGCTTATGGGTGCGAGAAACAAAATTTTTTTGGCAACTTAGAGGGGGAAACAATTTGTGGGGGTTGATTTAGCCCCTGCAAATTGCAGGGTTTTTTTCATTCCAACATTAAAACAAGTAGTGTCGGTTCACCCACCCTCCATAAATTCCATAATAACCTCCGGAAAATGAATCAATTTGTGGGGGTTACATGAAACCCTACGTAAATTCAATAATAACCCCGGCAAAACGAATCGATTTGTGGGGGTTACACAAAGCCCTCCGTAAATTCAATAATAACCCTCGCAAAATGAAACAATTTGTGGGGTTACACGAAGCGTCGTAAATTGACAAAAATAGCGGGGGCTTTTCGCGACCTCTGCAGATAAAACCCCCGCAAAAGACAACTTTTTTTTGTAGTGTCACAGTTTCCCTTTTTTTTGGTGAAAATGGAGGGCAAAGCCCTTTATATTAAACTAAGGAACCATGAGAGTAGCTGAACGAGGGGAAGAGAACCCTAGTACATCATGAGACAATAAATGTAAAATAGTGTCAGGTAGCTCGAGCAAGACGACCAGACCCGGAGACCACGACAAGGCTGATCTAGCAAGAGAATCGGCAACCCGATTGGATTCACGCAACACAAACTTCAGAGAAACCTCCCACGCATGACGAAGTAGTGAACAAAGGTGCTGAAGCAGCGCCGGAGGCAAATCCGGCACCGGCATGCCATCACGGAGGAAGGATATGAGGGAAGAGGAATCTGACTCCACCTCCACTTTCCTATACCCGCAACTCCAGGCTAACTCCAAACCGGCTTGCACAGCCCACCCCTCAGCATACAAAGTTATACCAGGACCAAAAAATAAACCAAAACCCGACAACCACTCACCAGCAGGATCCCGGATCACTCCCCCGGCGCTAGCACCACCCAACTGCAAACAAGCACCATCCACATTCACCTTCACCCACCCCTGAATTGGGGGAACCCATGAAACATGTAACGAGGAGCGCACGCCATGAAAAGCGCCCCCTGATCCAAGAGCTATCGAGCTCACCTGGAGCTCTTCAATCCGGGCTAGAAGACTGCGAAACAGACCGACAGAGGAAGTAGTAATGCCCTAAAAAACCACACGATTTCGGTCATACCAAATTAAGTGAGCAGCCACCGCAAAGATGATCTCCCAGGATGCAGTTGTACGACTAGACGTAAAACATTTAGAAACATTGCTCCTGCACCAACGATCAAAATCCAAATTAAAAAACAAACCCCAAGAACTCGGGTTACGAAGCTGCGTCCACAGGTCCTGGATCACCGGGCAGTCCCGAAAAGTATGAAGCAAATCCTCTGGGTGGCTCTGACAACGAGGACACAAGGAAGAAGCAGCCAAATGCCTATAAGTTCTCTCAACATTAGTAAGTAACTTCCCATGTACAACTAGCCACAAATGAGTCCGCACTCGCTGAGGAACCTTAAGCTTCCAAATTTTTCTTCCATACAGCCTCTGCCTCTTCCCAACTCTCTGAGCTCAAAAGAGAGTACGCCGAGGTTATAGTAAAGCCACCACTAGCTGTTCCCCCGCAACGCGGTGTGTCCGGCGGCGCATCCCAGTTAGGAGGAGCAAAAGTAGCCAACTGCAAACACGCAGCCTCTGGTAAATACGGCAGGATTCATATCCCATCTCCACTGCCCCAAAGGGTCAACAAAATCTGCGACCGCCCGACCCACATACTCGTCCGGAATCGGCAATATCACCAAAGACAATAGCGGTTCAAAATCAAAACACCACCGTTCCTCCCAGAAGCGAATGGATCTACCATTACCTAGGACCCAAACAACACCACAGTTTCCTTTGATTTCATGGTCCGGTCCGTGAGGACATTTATATTTATTTATTTCGCAGAAGAAAAAGGGGCTGAAATAGTGTTATTCACGCTTAGGATTAGGTCGAGGTCACATATTATGTAATTTTTTTTTTTTATCTGAATGAGGAGAAAAAGGCCAAGATTACACAGAAAACCCCTCAAATCCGAAGTGTACTCTAATTAAGACAAGAGAAAAGAAAACTTAGTAGCAGAGTCGAAATTATATATTAGAAAGTAATCAAACCAGAGAAGACTAATCAAGCTCATAATATATAAGGAAGCATAGCACATAATATTAAACTTAAGAGATGATCCATTACTTTATTTAGATATGAACATTGTGGTAACTTGGTAGCCCAAGTAATCCACTTAATTATACATCGGGTCAATCTCATTATTGTACGTACGACATGAGATAATTAACTTGGTAGCCCAAGTAACCCACTTACACAAACCAGATCAATCTACTTAAGTACATAGGTAGGAGGAGTGCAAAGCTGGAGAGCTCTACACGACGGGTTTTATCCCGTCGAAATTAGATGCCTCGATGAATAAGAAATTTTCAAAGTAACGAGGCTCAAAAACCTCAAGTGCCAAACGAGTTATACCATGTTCACTGTCGTAGCGAGGCCAAAAGAAGGATCCAACAGGAGATCCATCGTTATTAATGTTATTAAACACCAGGAGATGGCCGTCACTCCCCTTGTACAACCTGAATCTGGATGGTTGGAGGAAGAATTGGGGCGGAACAAGTTGTGCCAAATAGCTTGACCAGGTATAATCGTAACGATGCCCCCATGTGGTTTGTTGGACGCAGGGAGTAGCGGAAGTATTGGTACCCATAAAACTGATGTATACTTCGATCTGGACGTTATTGATGGGAATAGTTTCCCCATTAGGAATTGTAAATTTTATTGGGATGCCAATATCACCCTCAGGTGTGAGAACTAGTCTCTGTAGGGCAAAACCACCGAAGTTGGAGTTATTTGTTTTGGATACTGGTAGCATGTAGTAGGGAACATTGGTGTACAATACATCTACATAGCTGTCAGGATGGGCTGCATATGAACATGAGATCATATGCATGGAGGCAAAGAGAAAGAGAGAGAGGGCTACTTGTTGAAAAGTGGCCATTGATTTTTGTGGATGATCAGCTAGCTAGCTTCTTCTCTAATGTTTTTGAGTTGGATGAATGGCATGCAAAACCTGGCCTTGTCAATTTATAGAGCTACGAAATGCAGCAGGATCGACACATCTTAATTAATTAATACTTAATCATAGAGCTACCTATGCTAGCAATAATGGGTACCAAATATTTAATAAAATTCTTCTTAACAACATATATATCAAAATAAAATCAACAATTACAAGACACACGATATGTTTTACATAGAAAATTTTGACAAATTGAAGAGTAAAAACCCACTAATTCTACCTCCGAAGGAAACCCCAAAAAGTCCCAACACCTAATGCATAATCAAATCGCTCCTACATAGAGACCGATGTGTTTCTTATTTTTTTTCCGGTAAAATGTATATGTTATAAAACGTGGAGTGTATGTCATTACTGTCTACTGCATTACTGTGTCACCTACCCCGTCTGCCTATATTTATGTATTAAGCCATTTACAGAACTGAATGAAAAAAACTGAGCAACTGCTCTATCTTCTTCCTCCTCTTCACCTTCATATTTCTCTGTATTAATTCATCTTCGTTAACAGCTCATTAAGCACAAAATTTATAACACGTTATCAGCACGATAATGCATCTACCCAGAGCAAAACACACAAACCAGAAACGAAGAAATGAAAAAAAAGATAAAGAAGATGAACAACCCGCCACCCCCACGGTTACTGTTCACGAGGAAGAGTTCCGGGCTGCTTCCCGTCTCACCACCACCACCACGGCCCTCCTCTCGCCGTCGCTGTTCGAACCGCGTCTCCACCGTCCTTTGCCGCTGCCGGACACGCCGCCGGGATGAGGAAACCCGACGGCCACGCCCGTTGACACGGCAAGCTCCGTCGGGTCTGGTTCCCCCTGCAGCCATTCTCCTTCCTCACACGCCGCCAGGACTGGCCGTCCTCCTCACCAGTCATGCCGCTCCTCTCGCTGCCTCGCCTCTCCTCCTCCACGCGCGACGGACGAGACATCTGCAGCCGCCTGCTCCTCTTTTCCTGTCACCCCACCGACTCCTGCAGCACCTGCACCTCGACGCCGTGCCGCTCGTGACTTCCTTCTGGCTCGTCCCTGTCGCTCGTTCTCACACTCCCGCCGTCGCGCCGCCACCTGCACACCCGAGGTGAGTTTGGGAAGAGGACGACCCGGATAAGGTCGGGTTGACCCGTTTGGTCTTCCAGTCACGAACTGGGTTGGAGGTTTAGTGCTGGCTGTGTCACTGGGCCCATTGCACGGGCTTGAACCTGGTTTACTGATGGGGCCTTGGTTGGCATGTGCATGGGCCTGGGCTGATCATATTTGGCCCAGTCCAGAATTGATGTATTAAAAAAAAAAATAATATGAGTAAATAATAATTATTATCACGGAAATAATTTTGGAAGGGTATTATCAAGTATATTATGCATAAAATAATAATTGGGTATAATTATGGTATATATTTTGACACATGCAATTTATGGTGAATGATGATGATAATGGTAATATATTATGCATATTAATTTATGTGCATTATTATGTGTGCATATTATATTATTCTGCTATTATACTGTTGAAAGATTTATCGAGTAAGCAAATATTATATATTCTATATTATTATACTTTTATTTAATTTATGTTTATGTTTTCTTATTTAAATTACATTGGGCTATGAAAAGGCCCATGGTATTTAATTTCTCTCTTTAATTTACGTTTTGGGCTCATACAAGGTCCATCGCATTTAATTTTCGGTTATTTATTGGGCTATGAAAAGGCCCATTATATTTATTTTCTTGCTTTAATCTACATTTTGATTGGGCTTGTACAAGGCCCATTGCATTTAATTTTCGTTTATTTAATTTTGATTTGGCTAATTATAAAAGGCACATGTTTATTTAATTAAGTCTTTTATTTATTTAATTTTGGAATTATGTTAATATTACAAAATTTGGAGGCCCCTTAAAATTTCTGGAAGATATTTGTCATTGGCAGTGAATGCATTTAAATGCAAGATCGTCTGGAAGACGCAATGTAACACCCCGGTTTTTCGTTAATTAATTTTTATGGAATTTTCAAAAATTTTGGAATTTAATTTCCATTTTTACCCATACAGAATTTTCGAAAGTCTTTGGTAAAAAAAAAAATTACTATTATAATTATTAATTTATTTCGTTTGAAAATATTATTTACTTGCGGAATTTATCCTTATTCGGAATCTTTGGGAACAATTGGTGTTCCGGGGTGAAACGCGAATTTGTTGTAGTTTTTATTAAATCAACGTCGTTTCGTCTTAAAGGAAGAGAAGGGAAAAAAAATAGTAATACAAAGAAACCTAGACACTGTCCGTGCGGGGAGAGTTGACCGCGCCTTAGACCAAAACGACGTCGTTTTGGTCTAGGCCGGCCAACCAACCCTAATTCTTTTCTTCTTTCTTTTCTTCTCCTCTCTTTCTTTCTTTTTTTCTCCTGCCGCCTCACCTCTCGCCCACGATTTCTTCTCCTCGATTTTTCTCTCCCTCTCTCGCTACTGCTTCTCTTTCTCCACAACTCACAAACGCCGCCGCCATCATTTTTTTTTCATGTCGCCGTTGCTGCGGCGAGGTAGGGACGAGACGAACCAGTTGAGGACGAGCTCATGACTTGTTGCTGCCTTCATTGCCTTTCTCTTCCTCTTCATGCCGTCGATGCTGGTGTTCGATGAGGAGACTGGGAGAGTCTTGGGGCGAGGGAGGCGAGGCTGTGCTTAGCCCTCTTTGTGCACGAAACTTGAAGACGGAGCTCGAGTCGCCGCCATCGTTTTTGCTTTTTGCATAGGAGGGAGCCGCTCGTGGAGTATCTGTGACGGGGACCAGGGAGCTCGCCTCGGTCTGCACGCGCGTCTCTAGTTCTGCGAATGAACTCGGTCGTCGCCGCCGTGGTAAGCCTCCCTCTGTCCTTTTCTTCCTCTTTGTTCTTCCAAATTTGCGTGTTTGACCCGATTTGGGTTTTGTGCTTTGTGGGTGGCGGTTGGGCTCGTCAATGGCGGTGTGTGAGGGTGTTGTTGGTGTTCGGGTTAGTGGCCGGCGATTACTGCGTTGCTGTGGTGTTTTGGGTGTCTTGTGGCAGTGGTGGGTCTGCTGGATGCGACGTTGTGTGTCAATGGCCGGATCGGGCATGGGTTTTGTGCTGGCTGTAAATGGCAGGGCTCGGGTTTTAGTTCCTGGGCAGAACCCGATATTTGAAGTGTGGATCCATTGCTAGTCTTTACGGGTTCTGTGTTTCCGGTAAGTGTTTTCTGGTGAATTTGGAGTTTGTATTTAAACTGTTTTGAGGACATGGGTTAGGTGTTGGGTTGTTTATGTTTAATTTCGTTTGGTTGCCGAGGATTAAGTCCATTGTTGGTTGTTGTGGTAGTTGACCTGGTGCTCGGCAGTGTCATCTTTGGGATGTTGCTGCAAGTTTTGGTGTATTTGACCGGAATCCGGTGAGGCTCGGAAATTTTTCGGCGAGGCAGTTACCGAAATCCGACGAACGGGTTACTGTTCCGCAAGCATCATGAGTCGGCATTAAATGGTAATTCCCGACGAAGCCTGTAATTTAATTCTGTACATGTCATGTACTAGATATGCATTTTAATCGATGTATCAAAAGATAATGGACTTAGTGAAAAACGAGTGTGGCACGTTGAGAAACGCGTGGCCGGAATATATATCCGACGCACATAATATCTTTAGGCCAGAAAGGTCGAGCTCGGGAGCTCGATTAATGTGATTAAGTGAACGGGTCGGGCCTAGACCCAAGTTATGCCATGTTAAGGATATATGGGCTTTAGGCCCAAGGACTATTATAGATACCGGCTATAGGCCCAACAAAGAGTAATTAATTTAAAATGGGCTTTGGGCCCAGTGACTTTAATTGATGTGGGCTTTAGGCCCTGTGAACCGTTAATCGAGACAAATAATTGAACTTAAACGAACTTTTAGTCTCGGACTAAGGTTATAGGATTTGTCGAGCTAAGACCATAGACTTATCTTTATTGGGCTTAAGGATTAAAGATTTCATATCGTTATAGTCACGGCATTGACATGCATTCATCATGTTTTTATGTGAACCTTATGTGTGGTCGTTTTGATTCCAATATAGGATATGTTAAGGTGGAATGAGGCTTCGGCTTCCGAGACTGTTGATATGGCCCAGGTGAGGACATATAAACCCTTGTATGCTTTACTGCCTACAATACTCGGTTAATTAACATGATTTGCAAGGTGGTAATATTTGTTGGCACTGAATGCTGTATGCGTGTATGCTTGTTGTGTTGATGATGCTAATTGCAAAGTGTATTATATTGATGATACCTATGATGTGGTGTGCCTGATTATGTGACCTGTTGTCCGATGTGATATATTCTGCCTGTCGAGCATGACTTGTTTTGTTATGTTAAAACACATGAGATGTAGATTTGTGGTTTGTGTGGTGGACTGTGGGCTGGAGGCCCGGACTTGAGAATAAGATATTAAATCCACACAACACTGTTTGATCATAACGTATGGCACAACTCTTTAAGCTTAATTGAGAATAACGAACTATAATAATTCTACTATGGGGCTGTTGACCGGTTGGTTCGAGCGGGAAGTGATACCCCTCGGGATTGCATGCAGGATAGCATGGTATATGCGGTTTAGCATATGGGTCAATGATGACCGGTTCTACCTCCCTCTTTCTATCTCCCCCTTTCTATCTCCCTCTTTCTCTCTGTCTATCCCTCTCTCTCACTGATTGTATTGGGCTTTGCCCTGATTATATTGGGCTTATGCCCTGGTTGTCTCATGAGACCGGACCGAGCTCGACGCACACAGTAGAGGGCCCTAATAAAATGTTAAAACTCTAAAAACGATAAAGTATAACTATAATAAGATGATAAAAGACAAGTGTTGGTTTGAAGTCTGTTGACGACTTGTGATATGCAATGTGACTTGTTTGTGCACTATGATTGCTTCTGCCTGATGCCAGTATTTGTGGTTGATTTGTATTTGTATACTTTGGTTTATTTATTTGCGGTGAGACAGTGGTTAGTCTCACCCCCTCACAGACTTTTACAGGTTAGCTGTTCGTTGAGCAGTGGTGCATATCAGCAGGTGGCGGTGCTTTCCTCCTCGGGTCGGATCTATAAGGTGCATTACATTCATATTTGTTTATGTATTTGTCTTCCGCTGCATACTCGAATTGTATTACTTATTGTATGATATATTGCGTAATTAAATGATGATTATCTTATTTGTATCGTATCTCGGGTAGAAAGGGCAATTTAGTCTTTTCATATGCTTTAATTAATTTAATTAGATATTTTGGGATACGGGTGTTTAGTTGATGATTTTCGTATCCCGGAATGATAAGGGCAATTTGGTCATTTTATATTTAAATTCTATTTTATATTAATAAATTGGGACATAGGCGTTACACGCAATAAAAGAGACAATACAACAAAGACTGGATGGCTTACTGTCAAAAGATCCCGCAGATCTTTGTGGAAAATTGAAGAAAGATATGACCACCAAAAGGTAAATATTGTATATCCATCAAGAAGATGTGTAACAGCCCGGGTAAAAATTTATATTTTTACCGGAACTGTAAAATGCTTTGTACAGTAATTTACCATGTAAAATAATCTTGGGTAATTATTTCAGGGTAAATTATGCATCGGATTCTGAAACCGAGCTCTGTCCCACGGTCGGGATTTTTCTGCGGATTTTACGGACCAAAGTTGGAATTTTTCGGGTCCAGGAATCTTTAGAAAAGTCAGGTTTATCCTCGAGTTAACGGACCGGAATAATAACCTGATATAATTATAGTAGAATATTTCCAGCCTATGTAATTAAATGGTGAATTATGATGATAATGGGAATAACCTGGGGAAGTACCGAGTAGGTCCAGTAATTATTTTACGGCTTACAGTAATAGTCGAGCATTTTCATATCATCTTATATGTGCATAAATTGTTCTTTGATATAGGAATTGATAACGAGCAGTACCCCGAGGAGCCTGAGCCGGAACACTTCGAGGACTATCAGGAATAGGAAAATCGGCTAAGGTAAGGATAAGTAAATATTTATATATTGCCCGTAGTACCAAGTTGCTGTTTGTTTATTATGTGTGTTATATGCTTGAATAATTCTTTGTGGCTGTGAATGGTTATTGTGGGATGAATTTAATTGGAATTTGTTGTCGTTGATGTTGTTGAATTGTTCCTACTGTTGATGTTTTTGATAATATAGAAATGTTGGTGTTAGTAGGTTAATACTGTTGTTGTTGACTGTGAAATTGTGCGAGTAGAGTACCGAGGGTACTAGTGTGGGGAAACAGTTGTATAAGCTTGTATTATCCAGGCGAGCGGAGAGGCTGTGAGCCTGCTCGGGATAATGAGATAATGGAGAATAATAGGAATTTAGTAACTAGATGAGGGTAAAGAGATAATAAAACTGGATACACTTAGACGTCTAGTAAGTCACAGTTAAATGTTGGAACAACCAGATGGTAGTCTTTATTTTATGGTGCTGGGGGAGAGTGTGCTTGGGGTCTGCTCCCTATTTGTACCAATTTTTATTTTAGGCGCTGGGGGAGAGTGTGCTTGGAGTCTGCTCCCTGTCTGTGCCAGTTATACGTGGAGGTACCAGGGCGGGGTCCACGGGCTAGCTAGCTTGACTACCAGACGACGGCCACCATTTAAAAAGTGATAGGGGCCCTGATAATAAAAATGGTATAGCGTGTCTAGAATCATAGAGAGTGTTATTTAGGGTTCGTGTGAACCTTAGTTAATTGCTGTTGATTTGACCTGGATTATTTACGGTTGTTTGTATATGTATATTTGCTTATGGATTTTACCCGGTGAGCACTTCGGACTCACCCCTCGCCTGCGTGACCTGGTCGCGTAGTTTGATTGTGCATAGCTCAGGTACGTTCGAGGCAAGCTGTGGCGCACCCTCTGCCAGGCCCGAATCCTTCCTGCGTAGCATCATGTTTATACTGTTGTCTATTGCTGTGTTGTATTAAGACTTTCGCTGCTTGCATTTTATTTCTTGATTCGATTGCTTGTTGTAATAATGTTCTCGTGCCGGGACAAGTACTATTGATGTATTATGTACTTTTATTGTATTAATGCTGTTGGTTGTGATATTTACCACTGTGGTTACTGTAATAGTATATGGTCCCACGTGTTTACTGTGTATAACGGTAAATACGAATCGGGGCGTTTCATTTTGGTAGCGGAGCGGGCTGTAGGTCCTTGGTTGTTGTTTGATTGTTTGTGCATATCCTGCTCCACATGTTATAAATATGATACTCATGCATACATCTTCATATAGGTAGGAAGAGATGGATCTGGCCGAGGGACACTAGCATGCCGCCCAACAGCACTTGGAAGAGGACCAAGTATCAATCGGTCAACCGCATGCCTACGTGGAAGAGCCACATGTCTACGATGGGGTACCAGGCATGCCATACTAGATGTCCTTGCAGATGATGCACATGATGACCCAGATCCTTCATCGACAGACAACTGAGGGACCAGCCGAGGACCCTGTTTTTACCAAGCTATCAGAGCTTGGAGCTGAGCCATTCTCAGGAGCGACCAACCCTCTTGAGGTAGACGAGTGGTTACGCCAGATCGCCAGGGTTATGCTTAAGATCAAGTGCACAACTGACCAGTGGGCAAACTATGTCGCTTCTCTTTTTCGTGAAGAAGCAGCAACTTGGTGGGAATCTACCACAAGAGACCTACCGAAACCAGTGGTGATGCCATGGGCTGAGTTCACGTCCATGTTCAAGGACAAGTTCATTACTGAAGAATTTCAGGAGCGCATGCAGCGCGAATTCCTGGAATTGCCCTAGGATGGTATGACCGTGACAAAGTACGAGAAGAAGTTTGATCGTTTGTCCCTGTATGTTGGAGATCTGGTAGCAACAACAAAAGCCAGATGCCAACATTTCTGGAGAGGTTTACATCCTGACTTCCAAGCTATCATGGGATGCAAGGATTATGCTGGTTATCAGGACATGGTAAGGGATGCTCAGAAGGCTTAAGTTACCTGGCGTGATCAACAGGAGTATCGCCGGAAGAGAAGTGCACCGCAGGTTCCACCTAGTCAGAACAAGAAGCCATATGTACCTGCCGCTAGTGCACCTGCAGCTGGGCGAGGACAGTACCAGTCGACGACCTATGGACGTGGTTGGACTAACAACCGCGGAGCTTCGACTGGAGGATGGAGTGGACCTGGAGTGACTAGTTCTAGAGATAACCGTTTCCGACGTCCCATATCATCGGTCAGATGCTTTGAGTGCAATGAGTTGGGACATTACCGTTATACATGCCCAAAGCTTAGGAGAGTCAGTAACTCTGCACCGGCACCAACAGTTCAGGCCTCTGTGGCTAGTGTGCCAGGTGGATCTAGAGCACAGGGACAAGGACAAGGTCGTGGTCGTGGGAATCCTTCCGCAATGACCCAATCTGGAGCTAACCAAAGCACAGCAATTCCTAGAGCTTTTGTCATCACCGCAGAAGAGGACCCTAATGTTGCTCAAGTTATAGCAGGTATCTTTACAGTACATGGTAGTGTTGCATTCACATTAAATGATCCTGGAGCTACACATTCCTTTATAGCTCAAACCTATGCCATGCAACATAACTGTGAAGATGTATCCTTAGAAAAACCGATGAGGGTTAGATTACCCGCAGGCATCATAGTGAGGCTAGATAGAATTTGTAAGAATGTGCTGTTAGTGTTCGAGAATGAAACCTTTCCTGCTCGACTCATTGTCATGAACATGGGAGGATTTGACATAATTCTAGGCATGGATTGGTTGTCGAGGTATCAAGCTTTGGTGGATTGCCGAGCTAAGCAAGTGAGGTTGACACCCGCCGAAGATCGGTCGATTGTTTTGTTCGGAGTGGGGAAAACCACAGCCACATGTAGTATCTCTGCTACCCAGGGCTACGGAATGAAGCAACATGGTCCAGATGCTTTGCTGACCCATATTCCAGGCGGAGAGACACGAGACCCTACTCCGAAGGATGTATTAGTTGTGAGGGAGTTTGTTGATGTTTTCCCAGATGATCTACCAGGTTTGCCCCCCGACAGAGAGGTTGAGTACACCATCGAGCTTGTACCTGGAGTTTCACCTTTCTCGATGGCACCATACAGGATGGCACCAATAGAGCTTCAAGAGCTGAAGAAGCAGCTAGAGGAACTATTGGAGAAAGGTTTCAACAGACCTAGTACCTCATCATGGGGTGCACTAGTCTTGTTCGTGAACAAGAAGGATGGTAGTCTGCGTATGTGTGTAGACTATCGCCAGATCAACAAGGTGACAATCAAGAACAAGTACCCGTTACCGAGGAATGATGATCTTTTCAATCAGCTTCAAGGAGCAACGGTGTTTTCAAAGATTGATCTCCGATCGGGCTATCATCAGATCAAGATTTCGGAAAAGGACATACCAAAGACAGCTTTTTGCACACGGTATGGCCACTTCGAATTCACTGTGGTACCTTTCGGTTTGACCAATGCACAGGTAGTATTCATGTGTTTGATGCACTTGGTATTGAATGAGTTTCTGGATAAGTTCGTGGTGGTCTTCATCGACGATATCCTCATCTACTCCAAGAGCAAGGAAGAGTGTTAGGAACAATAGACTTAAGCTAGAGGGGGGGTGAATAGCTTATGACCGAAAATTAAAAACTTTGCAGGAAATGAAGTGCGGAATTGAAAAATAGAAGGACACAAGATATTTTTATACTGGTTCACACACAACTAATTTGTGGCTAATCCAGTCCTTCAAGATACACTTGAAGAGTTCACTATCTACCGTTAAGCTTCCGGGTGCTTAACAAACCGTTTACAACCTAGGAATTCTAATCACAAGAATCCTACACACTTGCTTGAAGATACCTCACTTCAAGACTTCTCTCAAGGAAAGAAAATCACT
>JAKUCV010005379.1:0-24814 GCA_028386065.3 Turnera subulata
TTCGTCCAACCCATATAACGGGTATATTATCGGAGTGTTTCTTGATAGAGTTGAACCGTAAATGCATGGCCATGCTCGGATAATGATATATGATATCATTGGTATCCGTTTTACCGGTTGACTCGAGGATCAAGAAATCGAGATTAAACATATGCGAGATTGACATATTCCATGTCTCGTGTTTAATCTTGATAATGGGTGGAAAGGACGATGACATGTTCCGAGGCACGTGGAATCAGTATTGATCTTGTCGTTCGGGTGGCAATGATGTGTTGCTAGACGCCGCTCTTTGCTTATAATTGTAAAATGAGATTTTACGATTATTGTCGAACGTACAAGTGCCTACAGGGTCACACACATACAGTCGTTGATTCGAGCAGGTGGTTGAAACGTGGTTGGACCATGGTTGAACCAAGGTGTGGTTGGACTGCGGTTGGACCGTGGTTGGACCAGGGTCATTTTTTGGGCTGGTTTGGTTCACTAAATGTCAGATTTTTGAACCTAAACATGCTGAGTTGTGTTGATAATGCTTAGTGGGAAACATGATTATGTGGAGACATAATCATGTTGCTTAGTGGACCACCATGTTGGCCATTAACTCCACTAATGCATTATGCCTTTGAGGGTTGAGTGATCAGATCACTATTGCTCTTCTTCTTCCTCACACATACTTGTTCTTGAGAGATTTTTCAGAGCTTGAGAAGAGTTCTTGAGTGGTCTGAAAAATTGAGAGAAAAACACCACACACAAAAGCTCCCGGAAACCTGTTGCTAGCACACCAGTTCGGGAGAGCTTGGGTTGAAGTGGTGAGACGTTCTTCAACCGGTTACAGCGGTTCGTGTGGATACTGTTGAGGGGCGAGGCTTTTGTCTGGCTCTAGCTGATTCGGTTCTACAGTTGGGTGAAAGACCTCAACCGTTACAGGTATGAAAAATTGTTATTCGGTTTAGCTCCCTTCACATGGATCCTCTATTTGTATCCGGTATTTCCGCTGCGCATACATGTTGTATTTTGTGCTTTTGATTGTCAATTGCATGAACCGGATACTTACAGTGGTAGCGGAGCAACTTGTGAAGCTCTAAACTGAATTCATGTTCATATGTTACATGTGATGTAGCTTGAACTTGTTTAGGTATATGTGATATGCTGGAATTCTTTTTAGTATAAGAGATATGCTTGCATATGTGTGATATGCTGAATTTGTTTTGGTATATGTGATTTGCCATGCAAATATATGCATATGTTTGATATGTTTTTAGTATATATACATGATATGTTTTATGTGATAAAGCATGATCATGTTATATTGTATTCAATTGTTTATATGTGATATATATGTTGTTGAGGTTGATTTGTCAAAAATTTTTTGACAACAAGCGCTTGATTGGTATGAGATTTCAATCAAGATGTTCATGGCAGTAAGTCGAAGAGTTCGACTAAGAAAAATCGAGTGTCGGTTTGTGTATCGAACGATTGTCGTTCTAGTACATCTTGGCCACACCAACACCGATGTTGGCATGAGTTTAGCTTTGGCCGAACCTTCATAACATCGATGTTGTGTGACAAACATCGATGTTCTGATGAAGTGTAGCCTCGGCCAAATCTTCACAATATCGATGTTGTGTGACCAACATCGATGTTCTCATGCAAACACTCAACAACATCGATGTTAAGAGTTACAACATCGATGTTATTTGAGCTCAGCCAAATTGGTTTGAAGTTCCAGAATTCAAATAACATCGATGTTCAAGTTCCAACATCGATGTTATTGAGTTCCAGAAGTTCAAACATCGATGTTTAAGGTCAACATCGATGTTATAATGCTACTGCCAAAATCTTGAACTTTCAAGTACTCAAAACATCGATGTTTAAGTGTTCAACATCGATGTTCTTGAGCTACTACCAAATAGTTTGGAGTTCAAGTACTCAAACATCGATGTTTAAGTGTTAACATCGATGTTCTATGCACTCGGCAACCTCCAACATCGATGTTTGATGGTCAACATCGATGTTTTGAGGGTTCGGCAACCTCCAACATCGATGTTTGATGGTCAACATCGATGTTTTGAGGGTTCGGCAACCTCCAACATCGATGTTTGAGTGTCAACATCGATGTTTTGCAGATTCGCAAACTCCAAACATCGATGTTGAAGGGTTCAACATCGATGTTGTGGAACCCAGTAACTTCAACTGCGAATTCGGGGCAGAAGGAGGCCGAATTGGTGTCTGGCCTGAACAGCAAAGTTGTAGCCCTACTTCTTAGCTTTCCAGGGACACCAAGTTTGCACAAATCCGAGCTCTACAGCTCTGGATATGGCCGAAATACTAAGTGCTGCCAAGTAGTTGGGAGAATCAGATTCTCAAAACATCGATGTTCAAGTTAGACATCGATGTTCACATGTATTTTTGGTTTCCAAATTTACATAACATCAATGTATGATTTGTTGATTATATGCATGTGATGTATGAACATATGTTGATGAAATATTAAGTTCTTAGTTGCCTTCCATGATAAGCACTCATCAAGACTAAGATCAACAATTGGTAGGTTTTGCCAAAGCAAGGTGCCAATGTTTATCCTAGTAAGGTGCGAGTGGATAATTATAATATCTCGATTGCTTATTGCGGGTTTGGACTTAACTAAGTCATCTTAATAGGATTAAGGGCTTAGAGGCAAGGGTTGAGTAATGTCTATGAGATAGATATGGACAAAGTGTTGTTCACTCAACTATCCAAGAGTTACATGAGATGTAATTGACAAGAGTTGTCTACCTAAATAGCTATGATGTAAGTGATCAGCCAAAGCTGACTTATATTGTGGTGAAATATGGATCTTGGCCTACTTATGATTATTTTGATTCATAGTAGGAGTATCATTTAATAGAATTCCTTGTTAAATGATTTTGTATACATGACTATTATTTGTGTGAGTTGATCATTGTTGTAGAGTTACCATGGCACAAAACACTAGCACATTATCATTGCGATCGGTCCTTGAGAAGGACAAGATGAATAGGAATAGTTTCCTAGAGTGGCATCACATTTTGAGGATAGTCCTCAAACAAGAAAAGAAATTGTATGTCCTTGAATGGCCTGTTCCTAATGAACCGGCGCCTAATGCTCTTAGGGCAGAATGAGATGCTTATAAGAAGCATGTTGATGATGCATTGGATGATTGCATGCCTTATGCTAATTACCATGGACTCTGAGCTTCAGAAGCAACATGAGAACATGGGGGCGTTCGATATGATCGAACACCTGAAAATGCTCTGTGTAGAGCAAGCAAGGCATGAGAGGTACGAGACCTCTAAGGCATTGTTCCAATGCAAGATGGCCGAGTCATCACCCGTGAGACCTCATGTGCTTAAGATGATTAGATACATTGAGAGCCTTGAGGGTCTTGGTTTCCTTGGCAAAGGAAAGGGTAAAGCAAAGTTTGACAAGAAGAAAAAATGTACCAAATGGTTTGGTGCATGTACATCTTCTTATTCTCATGTGCTGAATCCCATGGGTAGTGTTGCAAAGGTAGGAAATTGTTTCCGTTGCAACAAACCAGGCCATTAGAAGCGCAACTGCCCTGTTTACCTTGAAAAGGTAAAGAAGCAGAAGGGAAGTGAGACTTCCGCTTCAGGTATTTTGTTATAGAGGCTAATATCTCTACCTCTGCATCATGGGTACTAGATACCGGATGTGGTTCTCACATTTGTGGAAATGTGATGGAACTGAGAAAGAGTAGGAGATTGGCTAAGGGTGAGATAGACCTACGCGTCGGAATTGCAGCAAGAGTTGCTACTTTAGCCGTAGGGACTTACTATCTATCCTTACCGAGTGTTATGGTTTTAGAACTGGACAATTGTTATTATGTAGCTACCATAAGCAGGAATTTGATTTCTGTGTCTTGTATGGACAAGAAAGGTTTTTCATTGATAATAAAGAACAATTGTTGTTCTATTTATTTCAATGAATTTGTTTATGGTGGTGCATTTTTAAACGATGGTTTGCATGTTTTAAAACTAGAAACGCCTGTCTATAACGTTAATACGAAGAAGGTTAGAATGAATGATTCTAGTGAAACCTATCTTTGGCATAGTCGTTTGGGCCATATAAACGAGACTCGTATTTCTAAACTCCATAAGGATGGAATTTTAGACTCATTCGGTTTTGAATCATATGAGATATGTGAGTCATGTTTATTAGGCATAATGACGAAGGCTCCTTTTATCGATAAAGGTGAAAGGGCTTCGGACTTGTTAGGCCTTATACATACTGATGTATGGGAACCTATGTCGACACAGGCTAGAGGTGGATTTCAATACTTCATTACATTTACTGATGATTTCAGTAGATATGGCTATGTGTACCTTATGAGACATAAGTCAGAATCCTTTGAAAAGTTCAAAAGATTCAAGAATGAAGTACAGAATCAACTCGGAAAGGTATTAAGATGCTTCGATCTGATCGAGGAAGTGAATACTTAGACCGAGAGTTCCTTGATCATCTAAAAGAGTGTGGTATAGTATCACAGCTCACTCCGCCGGGTACGCCTCAATTGAATGGTGTATCCGAAAGGAGGAATAGAACCTTGTTGGACATGGTTCGTTCGATGATGAGTCAAGCTGACCTTCCTCCTTCGTTTTGGGGACATGCATTATTGAGTGCTGCATTTACACTTAACCGTGTTCCATCTAAATCGGTCAAAAAGACACCATATGAGATATGGACTGGGAAGCGTCCCAATTTGTCTTTTATTAGGATTTGGGGTTGTGAGGCTTACGTAAGACATGAAGCATCAGATAAACTCGGCCCTAAATCCGACAAGTGCCTTTTATATGATACCTTAAAGGGTATTATTTCTATAATCCCACAGAGCACTAAGTGTTTGTGGCTCGGACTGCTATTTTTTTTTTTAGAAAGATAGTTCATTTCTAGAAGAATCAGTGGGAGGAAATAGAACTCGAAGAAGTTCGAGATATAGAGGCTGAGATGGAACAAGGGCAGGAACCACAAGTTGTTGTGGGTGAGAATTCTGTGCCTGAAACACATGGACCGCGTAGGTCGGATAGGATTTGGTATGAGCCTGAGAGATATCGATTTCTTATGACTCATACTGGAGATGTGATGCTCATAGGTGAGAATGAGCCCACTTCCTATCAGCTGGCCATTACGGGTCTGGACTCCAAGAAGTGGCTTGAAGCCATGAATTCGGAAATGGAATCCATGTATGAAAAATAAGGTATGGACCTTGGTTGATCCACCTGAAGGGATAAAACCTATAGGGTGCAAATGGGTCTTTGTGAAAGACCGACATGGATGGTAATATGATTACCTTTAAAGGGCAATTGGTTGCAAAAGGTTTCAAGCAAGTTCATGGTATTGATTTTGATGAAACCTTCTCACCAGTCGCCATGGTTAACTCCATCTGGATTCTATTGGCTATAGCTGCATACCATGACTATGAGATATGGTATGCAAGTTGTAAAGGTCCATTTATGGACTTAAGCAAGCTTCAAGGAGTTGGAATTTTCATTTTAATGAAGTAATCAAAGAGTTTGGTTTCGTTAAAAGTGAAGATGACTCATGTGTTTACAAGAAGGTTAGTGGGAGCACTATTGTTTTCTTGTTGTTGTATGTTGATGACATTCTACTTATTGAGAATGATGTTCCGACACTACAGTCTGTAAAGACTTGGTTAGGAAGAATTTCTCAATGAAGGACTTAGGAGGAGCTGCCTAAGTGTTAGGTATAAAGATCTATAGAGATAGATCCAAAAGGCTTCTCGGGCTAAGTCAGAGTACGTATATTGACAAGGTGCTAAAGAGGTTTAGCATGCAAGATTTCAAGAAGGGTTTCTTGCCCATGTCACATGGCATATCTCTCTCAAAGAATCAATGTCCTAGTACGACTAAGGAGAGAGAGCGGATGAGTAAGATCCCTATGCTTCTGCAATAGGATCTGTCAGGTATGCCATGCTATGTACTACACCGGTTGTCGCTTATGCTTTGAGTGTCATAAGCAGATGCCAAACTGATCCCAGTGAAAGTCACTGGACAGCAGTTAAGAATATCCTTAAGTACTTGAGAAGCACTAAGGATGCATTCCCGGTTTACGAAAGCGTTGATGGGCTTGTTGTAAAGTGTTACAAGGATGCTAGCTTCCAAACTGACAGGGGTATTTTTAGATCGCAATCAGGTTATGTGTTTTTGTCTTGGAGGTGGCGCTGTTTGCTGGAAGAGTTCCAAGCAAGAAACAGTTGCCGACCCTACGACTGAGGCTATACAAAGTTCCACTGAGAACTATGTATCACATCTTTTGACTGGGCCTCTCACACAGCGGAAGCATAATGGTCATGCTACATCCATTTGTATTAGATACATGGATGATTGGCTTTAGTGCAAGTGGGAGATTGTTAGTAATATGCCCAAAAGCCAATCAATGGATGATCATATATAGTCATGTATACACATTAAGGTTATTCCAATAAGTATCGTTTATGAGATAAACGCTTGCACATACTTATAACCCTAGAATATTTCATATTCTTAAATTGTCTCTAGTCGATTATTATTATGGATGGGTTGTAATAATAAATTAAGACTAGCGTATGTTGAGAGTTTATATGTGATATGAATTCAACATACGGGTACAAGTTAGAGAACTTGTGGACTGGACCGACCCACATAAGAACGCTACATGGAACGTTATATGTTTTGTCGATAGCGGTTCTTATAATGTATTGTCCTTAGACCTGTGATCATCAAGGTTCCCAACATGTGAGTCATATGCTTTGATATTATTCCTGGTCATCCGTAACTGGATAGACGTAAGGGTAATCATTGGGTATATGATGAGTGTGTAGTGGGTTTTGTATGATCCAGAGGGGATTCGTCCAACCCATATAACGGGTATATTATCGGAGTGTTTCTTGATAGAGTTGAACCGTAAATGCATGGCCATGCTCGGATAATGATATATGATATCATTGGTATCCGTTTTACCGGTTGACTCGAGGATCAAGAAATCGAGATTAAACATATGCGAGATTGACATATTCCATGTCTCGTGTTTAATCTTGATAATGGGAGGAAAGGACGATGACATGTTCCGAGGCACGTGGAATCAGTATTGATCTTGTCGTTCGGGTGGCAATGATGTGTTGCTAGACGCCGCTCTTTGCTTATAATTGTAAAATGAGATTTTACGATTATTGCCGAACGTACAAGTGCCTACAGGGTCACACACATACAGCCGTTGATTCGAGCAGGTGGTTGAAACGTGGTTGGACCATGGTTGAACCAAGGTGTGGTTGGACTGCGGTTGGACCGTGGTTGGACCAGGGTCGTTTTTTGGGCTGGTTTGGTTCACTAAATGTCAGATTTTTGAACCTAAACATGCTGAGTTGTGTTGATAATGCTTAGTGGGAAACATGATTATGTGGAAACATAATCATGTTGCTTAGTGGACCACCATGTTGGCCATTAACTCCACTAATGCATTATGCCTTTGAGGGTTGAGTGATCAGATCACTATTGCTCATCTTCTTCCTCACACACACTTGTTCTTGAGAGATTTTTCAGAGCTTGAGAAGAGTTCTTGAGTGGTCTGAAAAATTGAGAGAAAAACACCACACAAAAGCTCCCGGAAACTTGTTGCTAGCACACCAGTTCGGGAGAGTTCGGGTTGAAGTCGTGAGACGTTCTTCAACCGGTTACAGCGGTTCGTGTGGATACCGTAGAGGGGCGAGGCTTTTGTCTGGCTCTAGCTGATTCAGTTCTACAGTTGGGTGAAAGACCTCAACCGTTACAGGTATGAAAAATTGTTATTCGGTTTAGCTCCCTTCACAAGGATCCTCCATGTGTATCCGGTATTTCCGCTGCGCATACATGTTGTATTTTGTGCTTTTGATTGTCAATTGCATGAACCGGATACTTACACTTAAAAGTATACAACTATCACCTAGGAAACACAGTTGAACATAAATTGAAAACATAAATTTTATCTATCATATATTTTTAATTTTATATATAAAAATTAGGAAAACGATTGAACCCCGGTCAGGCCACGGTTGAACCCCGGTTGTTTTGTGTTAGTGCCTTCACCGATTCGATGACTGGTCCAGTTTTAATAACCTTGCCTTAACCTTTTTAATTCACAAGCTTTTCTAGGCTAAGCTCAAACCTTTACAAGCTTTTCACAGGCTATTCTCTAACCTATCCTCAAATCTAATCCTAGACTTGAGTTTCCAACAAAACTAAACCAAATCTTGCTTACAAACTACCATTTCAATGGATTGTATTACAATAATGAAGCAAGATTAGAAACAATAAGTGTAAGCTCAAATTTCAAACTCAACTTTTCTTAATTGGCTGGGATGATCTTCAGTTGTGTTTTGAATCTTTTATATAGCTCTGAGTTTTGGGGGGAAATTCTTCCAACGGCTCATTGAATGCCAAAGTTGGCTTCAGTTCACTTATGGTTTGGATTGGGACCACAACTTTTCGGTTGCAAAGCATTACCAAATGGGGAAAGTTTGGACTACCAAGGGGACCTTTTTTATTAAGTCAAGTAGTAGTTAAGAGAGAACGTTCCTTTGACTTTTCTGAGCCTTTCCTCTTATTTGTTCTCCACTCCAGGTTGTTGAGAGTTGAGTTTTAATATACGGGAGGACCACTTGCAAGTTGCAGAAAAATGTGATACAGCTTGTGTTCGTGTGGTTTTTTCGAAACCATTCGTCCTGCATATCCTTATGGTTTCCTTGAAACCATGCGTCCTTCTGTAAACTTAATCAACACAATGTGTCCAAAATATTAATCCAAGTGTTTTATTAATTATCAAAATTAATTATAAATCATCACTAAGCATGATTAGTTCACTAATTAAGATTAAGAGAGTAATTAGTCCATATTTAGGACAACTTATACCATGTAATTTAAAAAATATAATACTACGCCACGTGGATCGCACATGCAAAAAGAACTGGTAGTATAGAAAACTTGTTTGCTTGAAAGGAAAAATATTCTATAGTTTAAAAAATTTTAATTTATATTATCCAAAACGAGTAACTTTTTTTTTGGTACAAAAAAATAATAAACTTCAAAAGAATTGTTGAACCCTTTGGGTTTCGGCCTTTACCTAGCCAAAGCCTTGTGGATAATACAACTTTGGCTTAATATCCCTTTTGGGCCCCTAGTTTGGCAACTACTTTGATTTTAGCCATTTAGTTTTTAATTTTTTGATTTTGCACCCTAGTTTGGCAATGATTAGGTATTTTCACCCACCAGTCTATCTTAATACGTAAATTGTTGACGTGTAGGTTGCCTGACACATATTAATTCCTCATTTGGTTATTTTCTATGCTACAAAATCACTTCAAACCGAACTGTTTGAACAAAAACTGTTTTGTGACCTGATATAAACCGATTTTTGTTTCCTTCTTGGTTTTTGTTTTCGGATTCTATATAGGGTCATAAATCAGTTTTTTGTTCGGACAGTTCGGCTTGGGATGATTTTCTAGGAAAGAAAATACCAAATATGGAGTTAATATGTGTTGGGTAACCTATATGTCAATAATTTTACCTGTTGGGATGGGTTAGAGGGTGAAAATACCTAATCATTACCAAATTAATGTTCAAAATCAACAAATTAAAAACTAAGTGGCTAAAATTAAAGTAGTTGCTAAACTAGGGACCACAATAGGTATTAAGCCCACAACTTTAAAACTTGGGGTGTGTCGGGCCCGACCGGCTTTAGTAGTGATGAAAAGTCCACAATAGGTTAGGCCCAAATTAATACAAGTGTTCTGTTGGGCCCCCAAGTTCGAACTTGGGTTGGGGAAATTCCATTATCATCATTTCCCTTCCCTCTTATTAAAACCCCTGGCTGTGTTGGTACCTGGTGTAAGCTAAAACCCCACCAACTGCATCGCAAAACCCCACACTGAATACTCAATAGAGCTTTTTCCAGTTTTTCTAGAGACACAGAGAAACACAAAACGACCGAGTCACGATGAGAAGAGTTAGCGGACTCGCCACTATAAGCCGCGCCGTTCCCGGCGCCTTTGCAACACCAGCCGCCGCTTCCGCCACTCACCACCGGCTGGTCCAAGCGGCGGTGACGTCGGCCTCGAGTTCCCACTTATTCTCGCAAATGATTGGCGGTGATCGTTCCGCTGTCGCTGCTCCTCCGGCGCCGTACGGTTTTGCAGGGACCGTGTTCTTCTCCGCCGCGTCATCCTCTCTGCCGCAAGAGGCGCCACCAGCGGAGAAGTTGCTGCCCAAAGACGTCGTTTTGTACCAGTACGAGGCCTGCCCTTTCTGCAATAAGGTTAAAGGTAACATTTTGGGTTCGTAGTTGACTTTCCCTTTTTGTTGCTTCCCTATCATCATTTACTAAAAGTCTTGTTGTTTTTTAATAAAAATTTTTCCTTTTTCTTAATCGTTTGTTCAGCGAGAAATTGGATTGCCAATAACAATAGATCACTATTTGAAGTCCGTATTCATTTTTTATTTTTGTAAAACATCTGGTTGAGCAGTGTATTATATCATGATCATCTGTCTTGTTATAATACGCTTAAAATGGTGGCCCCGTTTTTTAACTAAGATTTCATCAGTTTGGGATCACTAGATTTACGATTTTATTGTATGCTTAAATTACATTTTGTTGTGGAGTCGACTGTAACTAAGAAGTAGATGCTAACCCAAGGCGAATTTGGGATTAATGTTATTATTTATCCATTTGTTGGGAATGTCTTGGAATTTTACTGTTTTTACTTCTTGCCTCAGCATTTCTGGATTATTACAACATTCCTTACAAAGTTGTAGAAGTCAATCCCATTAACAAAAAGGAGATTAAGTGGTCTGATTATAAGAAGGTGCCAATACTCAACGTTGACGGGGAACAGATGGTGGATTCTTCAGGTGTGTATTCTGTTACTTATTGTGTATCTGTTTTTTCTTTTACAATATTTATGATGGTTGGAAAGTTGATTCCTGTATTATTTGAGGAAAAGCAGCTAAGCAAGCTTGTCTAGCATACTCTAATGTTTAGGCTTGTCAATTGAAAATTTTTGTTTGTACTGGTGTTTCCATAAGCTAATTGACTTATTTTGTGATAACAGATATAATCAATAAGTTAGTCCAAAGGATTGATCCAGGTTACCCTACCTCAGATGCCGATGAAGAGAGCAAATGGCGTGGGTAGGATCTTTTCTCCTACATTTTTTTGGCCTTTATCCCTTTAAATTTCCCCACAGGGTTAGGTCGTTCTGGTAGGGCATTTATCTGTACTGTCTGCATCCTAAATGTCTTGCGATTCACCTTGTTTTCAATTGCCGTTATGCTTGTTTTTATCTTCAGACTTATTATGAGTCAAATTTATAACTTTTTTCTTAGTGGTATCACCTATTTTTCATTTGATAGCTGGTTGTCTCTTCTTGTGTTTTCAACTGATAACGGAAAGATTTGGAACATAGGTGGGTGGATAATCATCTGGTGCATGTCTTGTCACCAAATATATACCGATCTCCTTCTGAGGCTCTTGAGTCATTTGACTATATAACTACCCATGGTAAGATATTAGACCGACTTGGCAGCATTCTTCTATTGGATTTGTTCGTTCCTTTTTAATTTTTTTGTTGAGGAAACAAATATATGGTTTTTGTTCTCTTTAACTCATACGGTTCTATAGAACTGCTATTTGATCGAGGGGTTTTTCAATGTAACCATATGCAAATTGATTGTAGGCATCAGTGCAAAGTATGTAACTGTTTATGATACTCCCTACAACTGCAGGTAATTTCAGCTTCATGGAGAGGTTGGTGGCCAAGTATGCCGGAGCTGCTGCCATGTACTTCGTGTCAAAGAAACTGAAAAAGAAACATAGCATTACCGATGAACGTGCAGCTTTGTATGATGCTGCAGAAACATGGGTGGATGCTCTGAAGGGTCGTGAATATCTTGGTCAGTATTTATTTACTGAAATGTGTGGTGTAGCACTAAAAAAATTGGCATTTTTTTGGGTATTTTCTAATTGTTCTGTTGTCTTTCCTATTAATAACAGGAGACTCAAAACCTAATTTAGCCGATCTTGCTGTTTTTGGCGTACTAAGGCCCATTCGGAACCTAAAGTCTGGCCAGGATATGGTGGAGCAAACACGCATTGGTGGGTGGTACTCTCGAATGGAAGGTGCAGTGGGCAAACCATCTGCGATTAAGGCATGAGAGTGAACATGATTCTACCAGTTGATCCTTATATAATAAAATGCAGTAGGAGTTCATTTTGTAGGAACACAACTGAAAGATCTTTAGCGTGCTGATGCCCTCTTTGGTTCAAATCTTAAGCAGCATTTGATTAGTTAAACGGTTAAAAGACGCAGTGTGTCCTTTCACTTTTTCGATTTCAATGTTTATGTCCCTCTTTTTTTTATTTCAAACATTATATCCTCAAACCTGTTTGAAATGAAACAATGTCGTCCAAATTACCTCCAATTGCAGGTCATCCAATCATTGTCTGCCATGTGGACTGCAGGTCCCATTGTGACTTAATTTTTTAATATTATTCCAATTTTTTCTCTTATTTTATTTTCTAATTCATTTTTTTATAATGCATTTTCTAATTCATTAAGAAAATCAAAAAAATAATATTATTATTAAAAAATGAAAAAGAATTGTTGTTTAATTACCTTATATTTATAATAATAATACAAAATAATTGTCAAAAATAAATTAAACTATGTATCTGGTCTTGCTAATCTTCCCTTCATCCTCCACCTTAAACGGCAAAAAAAGAAGAATCAAAGAAAAACTCATCTACGAAAATTGACCGCAAGTAATCAAAAAAAATTAAACACGAACCAAAAATAGATCAGAACATAAAACATTACACAGAATAAAATCCTAACCCCATAAAAACAAAGACAATCACCAGCAACCCCAAACCTAGGCTAACCCCCACCCCCTAACCAAAACCCAAACAAATTTAAGAGCTGGAAAACTTGGTAACGCCTTGGTCCCCTCAGAGACGGTGTGCTTGGTGAGTTTTCTGGGAAGGAAAGAAAGAAGGAACGGATAGGTGGTGAGTACAGAGGTAAGCAACTCTGGGATTGTCCTTCTCGATCTCATTGGCGGCACGGAGGAAGGGGGCAATGACGAGCAAGGAGGAAGGGACGAGCTCGCTGTCGACGGCGGAGGAATCCTCGCCGGCCAAATCCACGAGCATGGACTGCTGAGCCCCACTTTCGTCCCACTAGAACTCGCCATCCTCTCCATAACCCAAAGCCCTCGATAGCAGCAGGAGAAGAAGAGGAGCACCACTACTGACCCTTACGGTGATGACGGTGTTTGTGGAAACGAATGAGGCCATCTTTTTTTCTTTTGTTCAGAAGACAAATCGGAGAAAGGTAGAGAGAGGGAGGGAGGGTCGGCGGGGTGAGGATGGAGGAGAGGGATTCCATGGCTGTTTGTATCTTGGCCTTGGACTCCGCCGTGATGGTCCGCCATCGTCCCTGGCGGTGGGGCTACCGGGGAGTTGTCCTCTGACATTAGATGATGATAGTTGAGACACTGGTGGTGGGGCTGGCGCAGGAAGGCGGGGATCTGGTAGGAGATCTCCCGGTGGTGGTGGTGGAGGAGGGAGGCCGCCGGGTTCGGGGAGGAGAGGAGGGAGGGAGGGAGGGTCGGCGGGTGAGGATGGAGGAGAGGGATTTTTGTTTTTGTTTTAAAATTTTCATTCTATAGTTTCATTTCTTAAGCTCACTCTAATTTATTTTCCTGAAAAACCAATATGTATCTTTACTAATAAAATTTGGGGAAAAAATGATCTCCTAAAGATTCATTAAAAATACAGTACATGATAGTGAGGATTTTTCAAGATTTTCCAAATTTAGAGCAACTTATAGATAGTTTATGTTTCAAACTTTTCAATAACCCAAAAAATTCTTCTTATTATTTTTGATCTTTCTAGATTCTGGAATATTATCGAAATAGGAAATTTCTGCTTTGGAGAAAAAATAATTTTTTGGAAAAGTACATAAATATCTTAGAAATTAAAAATATTTTTTATTACTAAAAAATTCATTTTTTTCCACTAAATATAAAAATCCAGAAAATAGATGGAGGGGAAAAACAAATTCCACTTGGCAGCTAGGCCCGACCCCCCCCTCAAGACACGTGGCAGACAGTGATTGGATGACCTGGAATTAGAGGTAATTTGGACAACATTGATACATTTCAAACAGGTTTGGGGACATAATGTTTGAAATAAAAAAGAAAAGGACATAAACATTGAAATCGAAAAAGTGAAAGGACAAACTGTGTCTTTTAACCTTAGTTAAACCGGGTGGGTTTTTTCGTGCACATATAGGAGGACTGAATGTCTCCGTGAAAGAAGTAACTTTGTTAAGGAAACAACTGGCATTATCTGTGACTGTAGTTGATTTCACTTCTGCAGTTCAGCTACATTAAGTTCATTTCTGGTCATATCGTGTATGCTGTTGTGGCTCGTTAATTTGGGTAGTATATGACGAAATCATGTAAAAGTGGTGTTGGATTAATGACTATGGTGCAAACTGTGGTTGTTGTACTGTACTTGTGAATCACTGATGTTGGTTAAAACAATGTGAGTTCTGGTTGGTTGGTTAGCACATAGGACGATGACAATGTGAATTAATGTGTTCTGCAAGTTAATTTCCTTTCTCGTCTCGTCTCTCTTTTCTCCTTTTGGGCCTGACACAAAGTTCACTTCCATTAAAACTTTGAGCTGTTTTTTGATACCAAGTAGAGTGGTAAATGGAGGTAAGCAAGCCGTACAGCCTACCATCCTATGTGGGGCTGACGATATCTGTGATGAGGCAGCTAAGCAAGCGGGGCTCAATACATTTTACCCCCCTGATCTTTAGGTCAAACTTAAATGACCCCCTGAAAAAAAAAAACCGGAATTTTACCCCTTTAACTTTAATTTGGTCGGTTTAAGCACCTATGGTTGGCCCGATTTGGACGCCGTTAACAGTGGCGCGCGGATTTGTGACAGGTGTATTAAAGCGCAATCCCCACCATTAATTTGCATTAAAAGGATCAAATCCGTCCGTTGATTTGAATCAAGCGGCTCAATCCTGACCATTGGTTTGCAATGGAAGTTGTGCCAACTAACACAACTGTCATCACTCTCTCCCGTGCTTTTTCTCTTTTCTCACTACACCAGCCTCTTATTTTCTTTCTTCCTCTTGTTTCTTCCTCTGAACGCTTGGTCTCTTCATCTCCTTTCTTCCTCTTCCGGCTGCTTACTCCTAAAAAAGAGAGGGATTGAAGTTTTGGTTAAGGAGCGATTGTAGGTGTTTCGTCGACTACAACCACTACATGCTCTCGGGGGGACGATGGTTGCTTGTCCCGTGATGATCGCGTCCGAAAGCGAAAGTTAAGAAGGGGTTCCTTCTGTTCTGAAGCAGTGACAAAGGTAGGTCTGCTCTTAAAGCACTGGTTTTATTGTTGCTTGTTCTCTCGTGGATCAGTTTGAAGGTTTTTGTGTCGTTAGGTTTTGAGAGTTTGTGGGTTTGCATGGGAAGTAGGGCTTAGGGTGTTACTTTTAACTCATGGTTGCACTGGTTTTGCATGGATCAGAAGTAGAAGAGTTCTGTTGGTGGTTGTTTCGTAGATGATAAGTAGAGTAATTGTTGGGGCTTTTAGTTGTGAAATTTTGATTTTTTTGCTTACCGGAAATTTCTGATTGAAGGTCGAAGAGTCGAGCTTTACATCACAAGGCGTTGGTAGAAGTATAAACACGAGGTGTGGTGATCATTGAAAGCTCTCATTAAGGTAATTTTTCTCTCTGTCTTTATTGTTGCTGTTCTGTTACCTTTGTTTCTTTCAAATTGATCGTGGAAAATTTGTGATTTTTGGACCATTATTTGTGTTAAACATATGCTTTTGGTTGGTATTCTTCATATATTTTCTTCGATTTGGTTGTTTTCTCATCTCTGTTGATGTTGTTGTTTGGTTGGTTTCCTACCTTTGTTGATGTTCACTTGATGTTTAGGTGTTTCTGCGTCTCTTCTTAATTAACTAGTGCTTGTGTCTTCGATTTGATGGTACAACTTTGTGGAGTAGACTTGCTTCTCTTATGATTTTAATTATCGTTGATCAAAAATGTTGTTTCTGATTTCGTATAAATATTGTTTATTGATTGATGAGATTTGGTTGGTTATTATTATTCTGTCAGGATGATTGTCAATTGGAAATTGCATTTTGGTGGGACTTGGTTTTACAATAGGGCAGACAAGCCTTATGTTGGAGGGGAAATGCTTGAGGATAAGGTTGGTAGTGACTATGCTTCCTTGGTGGAGTATGAACTCAGAATGAAGGAGTTACAATACTTTCCACCTGTGGAGTATTTCTTCAAGTTCCAAGATGAAAGTACAAAGGACTTGCGGCCAATTGAGAATGAAATGCACTTGCTCCGGATAATAGACAGTATGGAGGAAAGAGGAATAGATACCATCGAGGTGTTTGTGAAGCATGCTTGGAATGATCTTAACATTGCTGACGAAGAAGGTGGGGAAGTTGAAGAAGATAATGGTGGGCAGAATGCAGCTGAGGCAGAGCAAGAGGTAATTGAGGAAGTACCAAATGAGTCGGGAGGCAACAATGACAGTGATGATTTTTTGCCATCTGAAATGTCTGGTGGTGATGATGAGGTTGGCAATGAAGTTGGATCTGATAAAGAAGCATATGACAGTGATGATGAGGTTGGCAATGAAGGATTTGAGGAAGAACAACAATGTGAAGCTGAAGCTGATAGTGATGAGGAAGATGCTGATTATTCGCCATCCCAAATGTCAAATGAAGGCTATGAAGATGATTATGATGCAGACCATGAAGAGTTTGAAGAAGACTTTGGGCTAGACTATGAAGAAGACTGGGATGAACATATTGACGTCCACTTGGATGAAGACTTTGAAGTGAATGTGGACGAGTCCAGCAAAGGCAAAGGGAAGAGGCCTATTGGACAAGACAATGCATGTGCAGACAAAGGAAAGAGGCCTATAGGACAAGACAGTGCATTCAAAGACAAAGGAAAGAGGCCTGAAGGAGCAGCTGGTTCCATAGTTGATGGTTGGGATTTAGATTTGGATAGAGTGGTGTCTGATTCTTGTGACAGTGATGTGTTGAGAAGTCCACCGCCATCTGATGACGACAATGCTAACAGGCCACCCAACTTACCAGAGTTTGATGAGGCTATTCACATGAAGCAAAAGTTCAATTTTGCACAAGGAATGAAGTTCAAGGATTATCAAGTATTCAGGGAGGCCCTAAAAGAACATGCAATTCAAGTGGGACATGATTTTGTGTATCGCCAGAATGATGCCAAAAGAATCACTGCCAAATGCGCCAAGGGCTGTCCATGGAGAATTCATTCATCTCCCAGCCCAAGAAAGGATTGTTGGATGGTGAAAAGATATCCTATTAAAGAACACTCTTGTGGGAGAACATATGAGCACAAGAAGGCTAGTGCACGTTGGGTTGCTTTGAAGTACCTGGAGGATATCAGAGATAATCCCAACATCGATCCAAAGGTGCTTGTTGAAAGGGTAAGAAGAGAGCATAATGTTTATGTTTCTCCCGCCAAGTGTGAGAGAGGAAAGGCAATTGCACTTGGAATTATTAGGGGTGATGAGAGTCTACAATATAGCTTACTGAGGAGATATTGTGAGGCACTGTTGCAATTCAATCCTGGCAGCACAGTGAAGATCTCTGCCCCTGATGGAGAATTTCAAAGGCTGTATATATGCTTGAAGGGCTACAAGGATGGCTTCACTACAGGTTGTAGGCCTTTCATAGGCGTAGATGGCTGCCATTTGAAAGGTGAATTCAGAGGCCAACAAATTCTGGTTGCAGTGGGAAAAGATGCTAATGACAATATATTTCCCATTGCCTGGTCTGCTGTCGAGTCTGAATGCAAGGATAGTTGGACTTGGTTCTTGGAACTACTATTCTAAGATATCGGCTCACCAGCAGAGAGAGGATGGACTTTCATTTCTGACAGACAGAAGGTAAGTTTTTTTGTTCATGATTATTTCCTAACAAAACAGAATTTGCAATTTCACATTTTGATAAATAGTTATGCTCTTATTTTCTAATTTCTGTTACATTGTGGTCATGTAGGGGCTGACAAGCATGTTCGATAATGAACTGAGCTTTGTGGATCATAGATTCTGTTTAAGACACCTGTGGTGCAATTTTCAGAAGCAGTGGCCCGCAAAGACCTTCAAGGACTACTTGTCGAATGCTGCTCGGTCTTACACAGAGAATGATTTCATTCACTGGATGGGAATGCTGAGAGGCTTACCTGGTGGAGGAGAAGATGCTTATGCTTGGTTGATGAGAATCGACACCAAGCTTTGGGCTAGGCATAAGATGAGTTCTAGGACCAAGTGTGAGCTCCTCCAAAATAATTTGGCAGAGAGCTTCAATGCTCTAATTTTAGAGACTAGAGATAAGCCAATCATCACTATGTTAGAAGGCATCAGAAGGTTACTGATGAGGAGATTTGCGAGGAAGCAGGCATGGATGCATAAGTACAGCCTCAGGATCTGTCCCAGAATTCTGAAGAAGTTGGAGAAGGCAAAACAAGAGGCTATAAACTGCATTGTCATTCCAGGAGGATCTGGGATGCGATTTGAAGTTTCACATTGCTATGAGAGTACTGTCATTTGTGATCTAGACAGTAGGAGTTGCTTCTGTAGGAAGTGGGAATACACAGGAATACCTTGCCACCATGCATGTGCTGCCATTATGTTCAGCAATCTGAATCCTGAAGACTATGTTGATGATTGGTACACATTGGAGCGGTTTGTGACCTGTTATGCAGGCGGTATTCAACATGTTCCTGGTGAAGCACACTGGCCACAAGTAGATGCTGATCCTTGCCTGCCTCCAGTTGCAAGAGAAGAGAAGAAGCGTGGCAGGAAACCAATTGCAAGGAGAAGAGGAGAGGAAGAGGACACACCATCTCAGCCATATAGACTCACCAAGGCAGGTGGGAGGATTATGTGCCAAAATTGTCTACAATATGGCCACAATATCAAGACTTGTACCAATCCCCGACACCCAAATGCAAAGCCTCCAAAAGCAAAGCCTCCAAAGGCAAAGAGACAGAGGGATGAAGGACATAGTCCTAATGTTAATGGTGGGCAGAATGCATCAATAGGTGAGGATACATCATCTGCTGCAACTCGACATGAACAGGAAGATGCAAGTAGACCTACAAAATTGCCAGTTAAGTTTTACTATATCTTCCATTTTATTTGCTGCAAAATAATTGCTTCATAATATTGCTACTAACGTGTATATGTTGTTACTTGTCCTGATTTTACTTTGTTATAGGCAATTAGACCAATGCATATGGATGCTGCTCATTTACCAACTCAACAATCTACTGTCACTCACCAACATAGGCCAATCTCCAACATTCCGAATGTGACTTCTCAGAATATGCCAAGATCAAGCCTTTATGCTCCAAATGTTGTGAGTTCATCTCACCCTACTTTGTCTATCCTAATTCCAATTCACTTTTATCAACATAATTTTGTATATTAATTATGTTAATCATTTTGCAAAATATCAACCAGCCAATGAGCTTTCCAAATATGCCAAGCTCAAGCAGCTGTCCTCCAAATATTGTAAGTTTACCTCCCTTCAATTATTTATTCTAGGTTATTTTGTTTCTGTATTCATTCTTAAAGAGGAATAATATTTTGCAGCAGGTGAGGCAACCTATGAGTCAGCAGTATAGGCCACCGCCAAGCTTATCTATTCAAAATCCTGTAAGTTTACCTTTATCATTATCATTATCCCTCCAAAATTTGCATAAGTGATCTTAACGTTTAAATTGCTTTACTTACTAACAAATTTGTTCATCTTATTCTTTTTAAACAGATGAGACGCCCAATTTCTGGATTTATGGCTTCTGCTAGGCGCAGCGCAACTCAACCTGTTATGCCAACTCAACCTGTTGCACCACCAAGGCCTATTAGGAGAGCACGTAAGGATTTTCCAGCTACTAAAGTATGGAAGCTTTAGTGTCATATACACTGCAGCCACCTTTTGCATAGCATGTAGATCATAAACAGGAGGCATGCTAATTTTTTGATGCCATCATAAAATTTGAGAATGAAACTCACTTGGCATGTAATACTTAATGTTTTTGTTGGATTGGGTTTCTGTGCTAGTCAAGCTTGTTTGTGTTGCTAAACTTACATTTCACTCTAATTTGTGATGGTTTATGTATTGGATGTGTTTGTAGTTTGCTTCCGTTGGATGTGTTTGTGGTTACTTGTGTGGATATGGTGAATTGGACTTGTTGGATTGGAGTGGTGCGGTATGGAAGCAGGGAAGAGGCTCGATTGTTTTCATGCATCTTGCATTAGGTACATACCAAAAGCTTCCAGTTTGCGTAACTTCCATTTGCATTCCATTCCATTCCATTCCCATTTCATCATGTTACAAGCACTAGCATTTCATTTGCGTTCCATACCAGAAATAGAGTCATTACATTCTACTTACCCATTCAGATTTTATTTCCTACACTAGCTGCAAGTAATAGACAAACTAGCACATTGAAACCTAGAATACACATCAAGAGCATAATTCCCCTGTTAGCTAACATCTTCAATTCTGCCACTGCATTACCCAAAGATTGAACCCCATTAAAGCATGCTTCAATCCCCTTGCAACAGACCTTCAATTCTTCAGCCATGCCGTTGCTTTCTGAACCAGTTGTATTGCATTCAACCTTCACACAATCACCACTGAGTGCTTTACACCACCCAACGAACCCGTATGTGTCACACCAGTAGTATAACTTTCTAGGATTCTGCAGAGACTCTGAAATTCCTACCTGAGCTTTCTTCTTGCACTTGCACATCACATTACAAAATCTGTGAAAGTCAGCCTCTTTTTTCCTTCCACTCCTTCCATGGCTGCGTGAATTGACAGAGGATGAAGACATGAGTTTGGACTTTGTTTCAATGGTCTTTTGGGTGATTTTTTTTATTGTAACAGATGGGTAGAAGTGAGTGAGGATGGGTAGAAGTGAGTAAGGATGGGTTGCCTTTTATGCTATTGGCTAAAGGCATGGATGGATTTTTGCGGGAAATGGAGGAGGGAAAAAAAAGGAGGGAAGAAATGGAGGGAATGGAGGAAAGTAGTGGTGGGAACGCATCTCCACCGTCCACGTGTCCGGTGGGGTTTAAGAAAACTTTTCTAACGACGGACAAATCACCACCTGGACGGAAGCTAACGTCTAACCCAAAATAGGGGGTTAATTGCGAAATATTAAAGTTAAGGGGGTAAAATTCCGGTTTTTTTTTTTCAGGGGATCATTTAAGTTTGACCTAAAAATCAGGGGGTTAAAATGTAATGAGCCCCTAAGCAAGCATTATATTTCACATTCAGAACCTAACCCTAGCTTCATTTGAAAATCTGATAGGGGTCATCAGTCTTTCANGTCACACCAGTAGTATAACTTTCTAGGATTCTGCAGAGACTCTGAAATTCCTACCTGAGCTTTCTTCTTGCACTTGCACATCACATTACAAAATCTGTGAAAGTCAGCCTCTTTTTTCCTTCCACTCCTTCCATGGCTGCGTGAATTGACAGAGGATGAAGACATGAGTTTGGACTTTGTTTCAATGGTCTTTTGGGTGATTTTTTTTATTGTAACAGATGGGTAGAAGTGAGTGAGGATGGGTAGAAGTGAGTAAGGAGGGGTTGCCTTTTATGCTATTGGCTAAAGGCATGGATGGATTTTTGCGGGAAATGGAGGAGGGAAAAAAAAGGAGGGAAGAAATGGAGGGAATGGAGGAAAGTAGTGGTGGGAACGCATCTCCACCGTCCACGTGTCCGGTGGGGTTTAAGAAAACTTTTCTAACGACGGACAAATCACCACCTGGACGGAAGCTAACGTCTAACCCAAAATAGGGGGTTAATTGCGAAATATTAAAGTTAAGGGGGTAAAATTCCGGTTTTTTTTTTTCAGGGGATCATTTAAGTTTGACCTAAAAATCAGGGGGTTAAAATGTAATGAGCCCCTAAGCAAGCATTATATTTCACATTCAGAACCTAACCCTAGCTTCATTTGAAAATCTGATAGGGGTCATCAGTCTTTCAGTTTGGGGCTCTGGGCTGCTGATATTTTCAACATGTCGTCTTCTTTTTAACATGTAAAAAGAGGTTCCCTTCTCCAGTTCTCATCACACTTTGGATACAGCTTTTATGGAATGATGATTATAGATTGCCTGGATAAAATGGTGCAACTGGGTGCATAAACCAGGATTGTGTTGAGCAGTTAGTTAAAAGCGTTCCATCCCCATCAGAATTAATCCTGTGATCCATCCCCTTTCAACAGAAAAGCAGATGCAAGGTCATGATGTTAAGTAATTGTTGACGGCGAGTCCAACTGAAAATGATCACTATCAAAGATCTTTATTCTCTCTAAACCAGGTGCAAGTCCCTTCCAAGTGTAATAAAGAAAAAAAAAAAACTTTGTTCCACAAAATGACATACTGATACAATCTCCTTTGTACGTTATCTTTAGGTACAAAGATGACGCCAGGTCAGAGCAGAAGACATGACCAAAACTGATTGATTTCAACTACAAGATTCTCTTCTTAAAGCAGTATTTGCTATTCACCATTTGAATCACCCTCATCAATTTAATTCATTGTGGTTTTTTTGTCATAGGTGCTAGTAAGTAAGTAGTAAAAGGATGCCTCCAGTCCTGGTCAGGCAAACAGGCTTTAAGTTTTAGTCCGTTTTGTCCTTTTGCTCTAAAACGTATCAGTTTTTTTTTTTTTTTAGTTACACCCAAAATGGAAAAAAAGAAAAAAAGAAAAGGGGAGAAAGAGAACAAAAAAAAAGTTATAAAACGATAAATGAGGATGCTATTCTTCAGCCTTTCCCGATGAACCAAACTGACAATTTCCAAAATCTCTGATTCCACTCCCTTCCCTCCCTCTATAACGTCTGACTTCTTCGCGTCTTATTTGAGGAGTAAATTTCTCCATCAATTTTCTTTATAACCCTTATTACCGCCTATCTCTCTCTCCCCTCTGCCTCTGACCCGATACTTCAGTGATTATCTCTGTCATAAAATCTGCATGTTTACGTCGTTTTGTGCCATCTTCATTCATCACATCTCAATTTTCTTCTCCTTTTTTATTCAAAAAAACAAAATATAATATATATATATATCTATGTATACCTCATTGATGACTCGATAGCTTTTATGGGTTTTGATGACACAGTAGAATTCTATAACTCCATTTTGAATCAATTTCGCTTTTTAGTAGTTCCTTTAATTAGGTCATTACGGGTAAAATAACAATAATGAGCCCCCCCCATAAATCCCATTCAATTAAAAAAAAAAAGAAAAGAAAAGTAAGAGAAAAGAAAAAGGACAATAAACAAGATTTTGTCAGTTTACCGCCCTTCTCTATATATAACCATCCACGGGATTCATTTGTAATGGTCTCTTTCTGTTAAACCAGACACCAGAGCTAGAAAGAAGGCAAAGGTTGTGCCTCTTAAAGAGAGCAAAAAAGAAAAAAAGCTTAATTAAAAGAGAGACACAGAAAAAAAGAAGGTCATGCTTCTCTTCTGATTACATCAACAAATACACGAACCCCTTATCTCTCTTGCTTCAAACCTACCCTCCTCTCCATTTCGTATCTGTTATAACCTCTCAATATTTAGTTTTATTCTAGTTCATTACCCCTCCTCCCAATGTAAAACTGTGTACATATACACAAGGCCACGTTTTAGCTGCGTTTGTTATAATTATATGATCTTCTTAGCGTCTTCTGCCACTTAGCTAGCTGGGTTATTGTTGTTATGGCTGTTCAAGCACAGTTGTATCCGGAAAGTCTTGGTCTTTGGATGGTTAACAATCCGGTTTCCGTTTCTGGGCTTGAAGCTGATCTCTGTTTTGCAAATTATCCGCAGCAGCAGCCTCCTCATCCTCCTCCTCCTGAGCCGACGCAGGACCATTTTCTTCAACAACAACGCTCTCAAAATTATGGGTTTGATACTTGCACTCTGGGTCCATCTTCTTCCTCGTCATCAACTTGTGATAGTTCCTTCTCCATGGCCCTCTCTCAATCTTTAGATGCTCATCTTGAAATGCAGACGCGTGAGGTTGATTGCATTCTTCGGTTACAGGTACTTAACATTTATATATATATATATATATACACGTACTATTCTGTCTAGATTGGCTGTCCTGTGACTTTTGAAGATTTTTCTTTTGCTTTTTTGGCTGATTCTTTTCATTTTGTTATCCGGGTTAAAAATATTAATTATTACAATGTCTTTGTTATGAAGAAGGTTAATTTGTTTATGCAAACTAATGCAGAGCGAGAGATTAAGATCTACTTTGCAAGAGCAACGAAAGCGTCAACTTTCAATCCTGCTTAAGAGTATGGAATCAAAGGCCTCGTGGTTGATGAGGCAAAAAGAAGAGGACTTGGCACAAGCGAGGAAGAGAAACATGGAGCTCGAGGCCTGCCTTAGAAGAGCACAGAAGGATGGGGAATCATGGCAACAAATGGCGAGGTCAAAGGAAGCAACCATTGTAGATCTCAACAAGTCGCTGGAACAAGTGAGGGAGAGAGTGGCCTTGGCCAGCAACAGAGCCCATGATGCAGAGTCCTATTGTTGTGGTGGTGGTGGGGGTGGTTCTTGTGAGAGTACAGAACAGCAACAAGAGAAGACAATAGGCTGTAAAAGGTGCAACTCTAGGAGGTCGTGCGTTGTCTTTCTCCCTTGCAGGC
>JAKUCV010005380.1:0-13189 GCA_028386065.3 Turnera subulata
ACCCCGAAGATAAGAACAGAGTCATATCTTGCCAATAGGCTTATGACAAAAGCTTCAGGCTTCATGTCACTAGCAATATAAATCTCACTTAGATAGGGTACTTCAGGACCAAATTAATTCCTTTATGAGATTTTTCATCTCGAAATATAACACAGCATTTGGAAGCTTCTTCAACAGTTCCAATAATATTTAAATCACAAAAAAAACACATATATATATGAACTATAAACATAATCAAAAATAAATTCATGCATACTCAAAATTATTTAAATCACGTAAAGATCAATTCAGTTTAATTTTTGTATATTCCCGGGAATTAGTTGCTTCAAGCAACTTGAATCCTGCAGGGATTCTCGTGCATATGTCATGACTTATGGATCCATATAAATATAGGCTGTAATGGTATCCATCTGATGCATTTCCAATTCTTTTCATATAATGCCAGGCTTTATCAAAAATAATCGCATCCACCACAGGGGAGTATACCTCCTCACAATTAATACTAAATCGTTTGGGTAAAACCTTGTGCAATAAGCCGTGCTTTGTATTTCTTTATTATAATTCTCTTTTCGCACAAATACCCATTTTATGACTGATAATTTTACACCATCTGGTGTACGGACTACAGGTCCTAAAATTCCTCGCTTTACAAGCGAGTCTAACACAACCTTTAATTATATTTCTCTATTTTGGCCAATCAACTTGCGCCTACATTCATCAACAGGTGTAGGTTCATGATCCTCATTTTCTTTCATAATATTTAGCGCTATATAAAGTAAATATTCAGTCGACGGTTATTTCTCGTCGATTCCACATTATTTATGACACTGTAATTGAGATCTCATCATACTCATTTATATCAGGTACCTGAGTTACTTCTGCAAACTTTATCAACTATGTCAGGGCCTCTTCTGGAGGATTTTCCTCTTCTTGAGGACTTCAAATTTGGACCTCTACTGGAGGTCTTATTTTCTCACTAGGGCCATCTTATCACTTTGCTCCTTTTTCTCTATCGAGAATTTTGCTTTCTATTGGAACCGAGTATATTCTACGCTTCTGGCGTACTTTGAATTTATTTGCATACTATACTTGTTCTTCTGGAACATTAATTTTTTAACAGGAGCATTTGCAGCTGGTATGGTCACACTTTTCAAATCAATAAATATGTCTGGCAATTGTCTTAGTAATATTTTGTAAATGAATCATCTTTTGAACTTCAGGTTCACACTAATTTGTTTGACGATCAACAACTATATATTGATAATGTATTTCAATAATATCTTGATCTAGCTGCTTATTTTCTCCCCCTGATGTTGGATAAACTCTTTCACCAAATTAACAATAAACAAATCTCCAATCATTAATCAATGGTTTCAATTACTTTGTAATTGATGGAGATTTTTATACCCAACATCTATTCCCAACCTTCTTTAAGGACCAATTTTACTATGCTGTGGTGGAGCATTATATACTGTATAACCAACGGTCCGAAGATGGGAGTTACTAGGTTCGTGACCATGAACCAATTAAATGGGGAGACCTTACGATAACTTGTTGGCTTGATGCACACAGGTGTTGCTGCATGTAAAATACCATTTTCTCAAATAGTCATATTTCATCAATGGCCCTACAATCAATTGTCAATGTTCCCCCAGATCTATTTGGGTTTATTTCTAATGATATACATTATCCATTGAAGAAATATACCAGCATTATCTAGATATATAGTCTATTAACATACGTAGGGATATGTACCCGCAAGTGGCCAAATTATTAAATAAGTGCGCACAATGCCAACTTGCGTCACACAATGGACCATCTAGTCAATGCATCGTAAAAATTACCTAGATGGCCAACACGGCGGAGTTATTGGTCCGCGTACATGTCCCTGAATTATTTCCAAAACTTGCTGGTGATTCCAGGCCAATCTCATCTTAGGAAAGCCATATAATTAATTCCGCAGCACACAAATACGTGGAAATTCATTGATTGTAAAACTTCTGGTTTTTCAATGAATGACCCAATAAATTTCGTGCATCACTATTGACCTGGGATGGCCCAACCGGTCATGCCAAACAATAAGTCCATATACCAACTTCAAGTTGGTGCCAGCTTCAGGCTGCTATTTATGTGCCAGCTTCAGGCTGCTATATATATGCCAGCTTCAGGCTGCTATATATATGCCAGCTTCAGGCTGGATAACTTAGAAAAATTATTTACCAGCTTCAGGCTGGTGCATACTAGCTATAAATTAAATATCTATCAGCCAGCTTCTAATTGGTCTCAGCTTCTGGCTGTATAAACTTGTGTATTTAAACACTTAAAATTGCTAGCTTCAGGCTAGAGCATTTCAGCTTCTGGCTGGATATGGTAAGTTTAATAACTTAGATTGCTAGCTTCAAGCTGCAATATATGTGCCAATTTTAGGCTTATATCTGCCAGTCATGTCGGAAAAAATCAGAATTATTGAGCAATAATTAAATGTGGAGGCAAACTTTTCCAAAAACACCTTTGGAGTTTTGTGAAAAACCGAAAAATCTTTAGGATCTTTTCGGAGACAGAAAAAGGGGGTCCATATTTGAAAAATGACACCATGCTGTCTAAGTTCAGGCTATAAAAGAGGGCAGTATTATGTGGTGAAGCATATAGATTCAGAAAAACCACATAAAGATAAAAGAATCCTTCCCCAGTAACTGTATTCTTTGTTGAGGGTGCCTCTCTAGGAAGGAGGAATAGGCTAGCATATAGCATGGTTAATGAACAGCAAGAGGAGTTACCGAGTGAACTCGCTAGGATTCCTCGTTTGGTATTTGTTGATGAACTATATTCATCCAGATTCTTTGCAACTCCTATGGAAGAAACTTTCTTCCTAGAGGACCAAGGCAATCTAAGGGCTTCATTTTATGGCTCGGCTAACTCAATTATGTTTTTCATATCTGATAGACTGCAGGAGTTTCAGCTAGAGCCATCTTGTCAAATTCTGAATCAAAGCAGCTATTATCAAGTTTCCATGATGGCTCGGAGTATCCCGAGGGTTTCTGGGTTATCGCCTACATGGTCCAAGATGCGACTTTTATTATGGAATTGCAGGGGAGTGGCCAGGCGGTCCCAAGATTTCGTGCGTACCTTAAGGGATCTGGAGAATCAGTACAAGCCCAACATGGTACTGATTACCGAAACCCTGTGGCAACCAGCAGAGAATCATGGAGTAATACCTCTCCGTTTTCCTCCAGCAAATCGGTTTGAGCTACCTGGAGAAAACAACATAGGTGGTATGTGGTTCTCCTGAAACGACAGTGTTAGGGTCAACATCAATAACGAGGCCAAGAGTTTTAGGGCTAATGTTGTACCCAATCGATAAATAATTTGTTCTGCTTATGTATGAGAACAATTCTTCTATGTGGATGTTCTCAAGTAGTGAATCCCTTATAGAATAATAATATGCATATTTTCCTTTAGCCTTGCCATTGTCATAATCTTTATGGCCATAATAATTACTTCCATGTCCTTGGCAACAAGCACAATCATAACTAACTGTCTCATTCACTTCAGGGAATGGAGCAGAATCGATTTAATGGATCCGTAACAATTTCTTTAATTACTGTAAACAAGAATATTTTGTACTCTTCAGAAGTTTATGCTCTTCCAGAGCGTAAGTATATGATCTTCTAGATCATAGTTACACTTGTGTTCTTTACAGTATAGGTATGCAACAGTATTCACATACAGTTTTTCTCTAGCTCAGGTAGAGATTCATTCGTGCTGATAACGTGTTGTGAATAGAGTGTTTTAATGGGAAGATTTGATGAAGATGGTGAGGAAGATGAGAGGAAAATAGAAGAAGGAGGGGAAGAGCCGAGCTGCGTTTTACTCGTGTTCTATCTTCTTTCTTTATTTCTTCATCCAATATATAGCAAAATACAGAGTGAGGGTAGGTATAATAGTCTCACAATTACTTTCACATCAAACACATTTTATAACATATATACATATATACAAACCAAAAAGAAGAAAAGACGAGGGTACTTGCTCTTCTTTCCGGGGAGGTCTTCAATTTTTCATGTGAAAAACAGGAGACAGACAGACGGGACCCCCAAAGAGAGAGGAGATTTAGAAGAGAAAAATTTAAGACATCAATAGTATTAGTGAATACTTGGCGCAAGCAAGCAATTATTAGAACCCACACAAACATGAATTGGCCCCAACCGCAATGGATGGTAAAGAGAGAGTCAACTTGCTGCGGGCCATGATGCATAAGGGCGAAATTTCAATGCAGTATACATCGGGTCAACTATGGCGCTGTCTAAAGGTATTACTAATATTGTTTTGTTGCTCACATTTTCCGCATACTACAGATAGCTACGAATGCAACTTGCCACAATTTTTCTTTGTTTCTATATATATATATAGCCCTAATTATTGATGATTGGTTTGTGTAGTCATTAATGTTTTATATTACATAGGATCCAACTGCCAAGTTGAAACTGAATATATATATAGAATGTTATTGGATTTTGACAGATTGTACAACAGATTTCTCTTTCAGTTGAATATTTACAGGAATGACAAGCTCGTTTAATCAGTAAATTAGTAATACTACTTAGTATTTATGAATTGTGTGCTATATTAATAACGGTAGATGAGACTTGGGCGTTGATTCAGCTATCCCGCGGCAAATCGACCTTGTTTAATAGCTTGACAGTAATTAATGGAGGAGTAGGATCAGAGCTGACACCCTAATGCAGCAATGGCCAAAGCATGGACCTGTGAGTATGACTAACATGTCACTATTGACAGTTTTTTTCCCTCTAAGTTGACACATTTTTCATATCGACCCCTATCTTGATCTAGACTTTCAGTCAACCTATATCAAAATGATGTTTTTTTTTTTTTTATGTGTGTGTTTTTTGCGCAGCAAATCCATCAAAGTATTGAGTTAATATATATACCTATATACGGGTTTCTCTATATTATGTTTTAAGGGCACATGATAGACTTCTAAAAAAAAATAATTTTCATAATTAATGAATATTATATTCATGATAGTGACTAAAATAATCCTTTTATTTTTATGTATTGGATTAATTATACAAATCATTTTAAAAGATATTGTAATCACTATCTATATAATAAATTAATTGTGAAAATTATACATGCATAAAATATATCATGTACCTTAATTAGAAGATAAGATAAACAAAACTCATATATATATATATATATATCAAATTGTATTATGGTACTGGTATAAAAGGAATACGGGTATGAGGGAATGAATTATTGGATCAATAGAGTCCAAATGGCAACATGTACGTAGCAGACATAATGAGATTGTGTGGACACACACGAAGACCTTCTATATATGCCGGGCCGTTTTGGCAACTAGCTGGCTTTTCATACCTTTGAAAGAATAATCCCAACTTGATTTTTTTTTAGAAAAAAAGAAGAAGAATCACAACCTCCCATGTTTACTAGCCCACCCACTCTCATCCTTATAACTGGATCATTCATGGGCACAAAAAAGATATGTTGGACCACACACTGTCTCAATTTTTTTCTTCGTTTCTCGACCGAATAACAACGACTCTCAATCTCGAGAGCGAGAATTCAATGAAAATCGTGGTGCATGGGCTAATAAAAAAATTACGTTAAATTATATTATACACAACTTTATTAACTTTAGAAAATATTTCAACTGTAAATTGAAACATTATTGACTTTAATTTATTAGTCACTCTTTTATTTTGGTTAACACTTCTTTTATAAATTGTCTAGTTGAATCGGAATTTGACCATACTTATGAAAAATCAAACATGGAAACTAGTAGCTAGCTAAACCAATTGTGAGCATTTCACCTACAAGTTGATTTATCAGTCAAAAAAAATCCCATCGCAGGCTAAGATTATTGTTTAAACACTAATTCAATTATGATATTTTGGTATAGTATGAAGCATGCAGGAATTACTTTATCTAGTACTGAAGATGAAGATGAATATGTTGCAACAACTATGTCAGTACAGAAATGCATATGTGGTTAAAAAGATTAATTGGAAGAATAATATGAAAAATTGATTATACCCTTGGGATCAAATGTGACAATGAAAATGATGTGAAGCTTACACCAAACCCAACTTTTTATGGCTAAGCCAAATTGAAATTCACCAGTTGATATGACCAGAGCTCAAATGATGTAACTCTAGATCACCAAGAAAAAAGTAGCCCAGCTCACAAAAGCCCACCAAGATGTAACTAAGCGTGCTGTATAGTCTGGCCCCTCTAGTAGAAGAATTTGGAAGCTTTGGGATTAGAGATGGTTGTGTTGGAATTTATCCTTGTGTTAGATTTTAGCTTCTTTTCATCCCTATACTCTCCCTAGTTGGCTTACTTTGGTCCCTTTCACCGGAATCCGGTGGAAAATGTTGACATGGTTTTTTGACGCTACGTCAACATATGTGGAAGCCATATGTCAGGTCGAACCAACTAATCAAGCCAACTCAACCTGATCGGTTCGTCCACCTAAAAACCCCATTTTGCTAATCCGGTGAGGGCTCTAAGTTTGTCTATCTTTTTTTTCCCCTAAACTTATTTTCTTTAAAATCTTCATTGAATTAAAAATTCTTTTAAAAATAAAATAATAACTAATTATAATTTATTATTTGATTAGTTTATTATTTTTTGAAATATTTTTTAATTCAATAAAATTTTTTAAAATAAATTAAATTATTATAAGTTATTATTTAATTAGTATAATTTATATTTTATTTTTGTACTCCACCAAATGCTTACTGTTCCATAGTAAAAGATTTGAAGGATCAAACATAACTAGTTGGAAGTTATTGTGAAACGACGCAGTTTAAAGTTACACGTGGAAGCAGAGTACTACAGAATTTGTTTGTAGCACTTGTGTTGTGTGCCTAGTAGTCAGACAGTTGACAATGAATCAATTACAAAGCATTCTTGTAACTTATTACAGTTTTTAGGCGTCGTAATGCAAAAACAAATTCCGGTGCGGTGCTGTGCTGTGCTTAGTAGGTGGTTTTGAAAGGCTTGGCTGTCTTGAGATTATCAAGCATCCCAGCAACGGAACCAGCAGCTGCAGCCAGAGTAACAATAAGGCATGTGAGATTGAGGGTTTGCATGCAAATCCATCTGGTGCTCCATTTCGGTATTTTCTTCTGGGAAATGTACATCTCCACCGGGAAGTAAACCGTCAAAGGCCAAAATCCCAAGGCACCTAGGAGTCCCACAATGTCGTTGAAGAAGGGAAGCAGCATTGAGATTACAGTGCAGATGACCACATAAACACTCCTCCAAACCAATCTGAAGGCGTTGATCTTCATGTGAGAGCCGAAGCCCGGAATGGGAATGGGGACTCTGATTTCTTTGGTAATCAAGGCATTGTCCGGGAACCTCCGGGCGGCGGCTTTCTCCACGAATGCATAGAGTGGTTGGGAGAAGACTTGGTATGCACCAACCAGATGGACTACGATGGCAACATTGGCGATGTCAAGTAGCCAATAAGGGTTATAGAATCCAAACCCAGTTAGCAGATTCCCTGGTGCCATGTCTCCGAAAGCAGCATACCCAAAGCACCCGCATAGCATGTAGAAAAGGGTTGTCACCACTACACTTATCAGAGTTGCTTTCCTCATTGTCTTGGCTTCTGATGGTGGGGATTTCACCGTGTCCTGTGGTATTACATAGTATAAACGTGCATGTCAGACAACATATATATATATATGTATTTATAAGTAGTTAACTATATATATGGTGTGTATGTATATATATGGTCATGATGAGGCGCACACCCACCTGAATTTCGATAAGGATATTGGAGTAAGAGTAGGCAAATGCTATATTTCCAAGGGCTTGAAAGGACTTCCAAGTTTTCTGAGTTGGAGTTACAGCACCAACGCTTATGCCAGTAAGACTTCCTCGGATCTTCCCAATCGCTACAACTTTAGCTACTCCCAGGGCGAGGCCGATGGATGAGTAGGTGAAGGACATGACCGCTGCCACAATGGAGAGCCAGTGCAGCTGATCAAAGTCGGGGATTTGGGACAAAACGATTTGGGTGATTCCAAATGCTATCATGTAAGGATTTCCATCCATTCTGCATGGATCTTTCCCACCACTGTAATGAAAACAGTTGGACCTTTTCACTGCCCTGTTTTCATCGTCATCATCATCATCATCATCATAAGTATATCCGTATATATAACTTAATCAATTAATTAATTAACCACAAGTAATTAAAGAAAACTAGATCATCAATTAAATAAATTAAAATAACAAAATTCCTAAACGTACTTACATCATGCTTATGGATGATGCAATTGTGTATCCAACGGCCACTCCAAAAAGGTTGAGGTACTGAATAAACCCGCATGCCATGACCTTAATACCACCTGATCAGGCAAAACAAAACGACTTGCTTAATCAATATATATATATACAACTAAAAGTGTATAATGAGTTCAACAGACAACAGAAACAATTTATTTTAAATGACGAAATTAATTATGTACGTAAGAGACTGACAGAACTGTATATATAATAACATACCAAGATTGGACCGAACAGCATCCATGTAAGTGTAGTTTCTCTTGCCCGTGACAGAATCACCGGAGCGGTAGCAGGCAGATAACAAAACAGAAGTGTAGTAGGTGACAAAGGAGAAGAGTATCATCGCAATGGGTCCTGCAATCCATCCTAGCTGAGCTATTGCCCAAGCCAAGGACAGGACACCGGACCCTATCACAGCTGTTATTATGTGAGCACTCGCAGTCCACAGATTCCCTGAAGTACAAATTTAAGAAACAAATTAATTAAAACTCAGCTCCAAAATGTTCTTAATATATATCACTGATCATCATACTAATTATTATTTGAAGGAGCATGCATGCAATCTTAAGTACCTGTTCTCTTGGGACGGCCATCGTCATCAAAACAGATGGAACTGTCTTGCGATTCCATCTTACTACTGTTGTTGTCGAATACTTGGTAACGACGGTGGTCAAGTTGTTCAGCTGTGTTATCACCCATTATTATTATAATAAATGTGTGCTAACTAAATGGAGGAAGAAATTAGTAATAACTAACAGGAACAAGCAGGAGAACAAGAAGAACTGCTTGAACTAGCTAGACACACTAACTGTTAATTGGAATGAGGAGAGCTGCAATGCAAAGGCATCAACTGGCGGTGCCTATTTATATTGCAAACGGTGCATGAAGCAAGGAACAAGCAATAGCACATGTTCCCAAATTCTTACAAAGCCATCTTGAAATTCGACTCTTGGTTGATATACGTTTCCTATCTAAAAAAAAGAATCTTGCATGTTCAAAATTAAAATGAATATGATGACAGTGTAGTTCCATCCAAAGCAGAGGATACTAATATCCGTTCTTCAAAGCTCCACTCCAAAAGGCAACCTTCAACGCGATTGTACTTGTTTTTAATATAGATCTTCTGGTCTATCACATTCACATGAGATGTCGAAATTTGTCACATCTGATGAACAATGAGCACTTCAGAGTTTTTGTCCTCTTTCCTAATTGCCAAACCCAGTGGACGTTGTTATGGCACTTGTCTGTGTAATGCTAGCTAGATTCGAAAAAAATAAAGCTACAGTTTTCTGGAAGCATTTCCTAAATAAATAAATCAATCATCAACTGCCCTTTTCCATTATACCAAAAAAACTACCCTTTTCCATACAACAACAAAAGCAACAAGTTCTTGAGAGATTTTCGAGGATGGCCGCGCGCGAGATTAATTTCCTTCAACTTTAGGGATCAAAAAATAATAATATATAAATAATTAATTTATTACAACAGTCAATTTCACCATCTTCCTTTCCTGTGTTACTGATCTGTGGTAAGAATTCTGGTCCACGAAATGATAAAACTCAAAGGAGACTCTATTACGACGATTGAAGACAAAAGGAGAATAACGAAGAGTTTGCCAAATATCCGATTGTTGCTAGAGTAGAATAATTAATCATCATAGTCCATATCTTGACAATGATAGGCCACCTTTACTCGAAATAATCATTTCTACTTCTTCTCAATCCGTTCTTATTATTAAGAGAATAAGGTTCCATATTCGATCGGGTCCATAACCGGTGAGGGGAAGGGATATGTATATCACACAGTATTTTCTACACAGTAGTACACCGTATTACTCTTTCCTGATTACAGCTAACACAGGCATATATCGTTGTCAGGAATGGATGTATAAGCAGTATCTAATTCTCATCGTTAGCCGCGGAACAAGTGGTGGAAAAGATATCTACAATAATCAAAAGAGGACTGCATAGTCATACCATCCATATCTTCTCTGGAATTGTTTGTGCAAAAATCAGATTACTACAATAATCAAAGGAGGACAGCATATATAGTGATGCCATCCATATCTTCTCTGGAATTGTTTGTGCAAAAATCCAGCACAACCCCTATATATTACTGGAAGTTATATTTGTTAGGGAAGTGTGATAATAATACCTATTGCATAAGTACAAGACAATTCTACATCTCCGTGGACCTGGTAACATGAATAATCCATTAATTCTTATCGTCATTTAGTCGACAACTTTCTTTTCGGGCATTCGAAAAAAAAACTTTCTTTCATGCATAGTATAAATAGTAAATTATATATTAATTGCACTTTTGCAGAGGGAACTTAACCATCAATTTATATAATTTATTTTTGGATAAAGAAAATATAATTTGTTTTACTCAATTTATCTTTCTCTTCATTCTTTTGCTCTTAATTTACAAGTTTTTTTTGAGGAGTCACTAAAATTTTTCGAATTGCCCTATGTAGGGAAAGATTTAACCGGCTTCATGTAAACTTAACCATGACAGGTTCGTGGATCTGGTCTCTGGTCCTGAAAATCGCTAGCAACAACAAAAGATGATGTAGGATCATTATGTATGCTTCTAATTGGCAAAGAGTATAAGTAACCGATAAAAAGGGAAAAAATGCGTTTTTGGTCACTGGACCATATGGCCCAATTGGCTTTTAATCACTGCATCTACTTTTGCTCGATTTTGATCAGTATACCATTTGAATTTGCACAATTTTGGTGTGACTGGTAAAGGGGTGACCCTGTGGATTGGGGATAACTACTCCACGAGTCCTATATCTTTTCCCGAAAACTCATTAGAGTCCTAAAAACGAAAAACGCCTATTTTGAGTCCTATAACATTCAAAAGTTACACCATTCGAGTCCCCGTCCATATTTCCGTCAAATTTTTGCTGACTTGGCAGTTATCTGATTAGGTGGAAAATAATTAGTAAAAAATAATAATTACGTGGAAAATAATTAGTAAAAAAATAATTACGTGGGCAGATAAATAAATTAAAAAACCGTGGGCAGACCCCACCACCAACACCACCGAAGACCACCACCACCCACTAGCCTCCACTCCCAAAGAATGCCACCACACGCCCTGCCTAACGGCACAGAGCCCCACCACCAACACCACCGAAGACCACCACAAGCCACCCCCAACGGCACGGACAACCACCAACAGCACCACCCTATACCCCCAGCTCCACCAGGACCCCCACCACCCTCTTCAAACACCCGCCCCCACCTCCACCAGTTCGACCTCCAGTTCGACCTCCAACAAGTAGGCGTCCAGTACATGGGCATCTCCACCCCAAACCCCTCTGCCTCTACTTTCCGACAAGGTTCCTCAGCAGCCTCGTCGTGCGTGCACGAGTTGAAGGTGGGTCGGCACTGACCTTTGCTCCGGTTTCTCTTCTGACGAAGGTGTGTCCCAAAGTCAGTTTTGGGATCTTGATGGAGGTGGTGGATTGGGTGCAGATCCAACCGGATCTGGGTAGATCCATCTCCTCCTCGCCTTCTCTGGCCTCGTCCGCTGCAGCTGCGAGAACTCCTCCATGCTCAGTACGGGCAAGAACGTCAACCTCCCCGGGGTCATCGTTGACCTCCTCACCCTCACCGAGAAGGACAAGGAGGACATCCTCAAGTGGGGCATCGTGGTCGGACGGCTTGGAGGCGGTGTGGATTTTGGGGTCGGTCATTTTACTGATGAAGCGTTACAAGGTTTGAGCGAGTGTGGGAACCAATTTCAAAGGGCAAAGAAAGGTCGGTGGTGGCGTCTTCTGGTTGCTGTGGCAGCGGGGAGGAGAAGAGGGGAACAGAGGAAGAGGCGTCGGGTTCTGTTGGTGGCTTCCGGCAGAGGTGGTGTGGGTAACAGTGGCAGCGGCAAGAAGGGAAAGGCGACAGTGCTTGGTGGCTGAGGGAGAGCTTTTGAGAGAAGGAGGAAAAAGATAGGAAGAGATGGGGTGGTGGTGACGTGCTGCAGGTGGTGTGTGGTTGGCTCGGTGGTCTCAGGTAGTGGTGGTTGGAGGGTGGAGGAAGAAGAAAAGAAAATAAAAAGAAAAGTGAGGGAGAGGGTGATGTGCCTGCTCACGTGGCCAATTATCCTTGTCAGCAATGAAGTGGAGCTGATGTGGTGCATGACAAGTTAAGGATAACGGCCATGTCAGTAAAAAGATGACGGAAAATTAGACGGGGACTCAAATGGTGTACCTTATGAATGTTATAGGACTCGAAATAGGCGTTTTTCGTTTTTAGGACTCTAATGAGTTTTCGGGAAAAGATATAGGACTCGCGGAGTAGTTATCCCCTGTGGATTGTGTACATATATCTTGGTGGGTCTCCCACAACCCAAGGCAGATCCATGAGATCTGGTTGGATGAAAAATTTGACCCATTTTGGCTCAAAACGGGTCACACACAACACCCCTATTCCCCAAACACTCCCAAATCGGGATTAAAACATCCACATCCATTCCCCAAGCCCTAATTGCATGAAAGGTAAAATTTAAAAACCTTAAATCCCCGTTTCTCACATCTCCTTTAATTTTGTCGTGCCAAATCGAAAACGTAAATGGAAGTTTGAACTCTCGATCCAGGCCCTAACTCTCTAATTGCTCTCTTCACTTGACATAACTCGTCACTTCACCTAGCTTGACGAAAAGGGTGGGTCTTTTTAATGTTCTTTCCTTTAGGAATCGTCATTGGGCCATCGTCTTCCTACCAGGTAAGCTATGTTCTGCTCTCGTGTAGTTGCAATTAATTAGTGATGGTAACCCAACCTGCATGATCGGAGGGAATAAGACTCATGAGCCTGTCTAAAACATCGAGGGAACGAGA